>JABFDZ020000040.1:6668366-6682385 GCA_019775955.2 Pollimyrus isidori | reverse complement strand
CCCCCCCCCCCCCCCCCCCCCCCCCCCCCCCCCCCCCCCCCCCCCCACCCGCTGCGGAGACCGAGGAGCTAGCAGCAGTCAGCCAATCGGGAAACACAGAGTTTAATCAAAAGGACGGACGGACAGACAGGCAGACAGACAGACAGACAAGCAGTAACATTACAATGACCTGACTGGGGAAACAAACTGAAAACACAGACTGAATACACAGGACTAATGAGAACAACCAAAAACAGCTGATCACACGGGGAATCCACACGAGGTTAACCAGGGGGTGCATGTGGCGTGTGCTACGATCAGGGCAGGACAATAGTGATTTTTTTTGCTTTCGTTTTGTTTTTATTACTGTCTTTGCTACCAACTGACATCAAATTACTTTAATGGTAAAGATGTTCATAAGTGTGTAGATAGGGCACATCAATTTGCATGACGGTTACACACCTGACATGTGCATTAGGGGATAACTACAAGGCAATTAAGAATGAGCAAAACACTAGCAAACTAGTTACTATGAAAGAATACAAATAATCTTTTATTTTGTCAGATGAAACACTGGGAATTTTCTCCATATTTGTTCTTGTGGTTTAGCAAGCTATATTATTGTATTTTGACTACTAGCTCGAAATTCAAGTAGGTACATATACACGGTGAGTCAAATCTACAGAGCATGGAAAAATGAATAAAACATTTAAAAAAACAGGAAAAGCTACCTCACAACATTAAACTAGGTTCCTAGATAATTACTCAAAGACCAAGCTTGTACTTAAACATCTAATAGGATTTAACATAAATATAAAATTCTGAACCATCTGATAAGTACGGGTTTCCTGACGCAAACAGGTTTAGCAGGATGACACTGGAGGCTGCCTGACAGGTTGCTGGGTGCGGTATAGGTTGCTGGGGCGTAACACATTTTCTCCGTAATAGTTGCCCTTTAAACCTCAGGCTTGCTGTGCAAATGACACAAGGGAGTGAAAGGAGGAAGTTCTACTCAAACGAAACCCAAGATGGATTTTGATTTGTCTTCAGGTATTATTTTATTTTACGTCAGACGGTAAAGTAGAACGAGAGGAAACATTAACCGAAAACGTTTAGTTTTAAATAATTAATATAAGTGATGTTTTCCCAATGATTTTAAAAAGTATTATCCCCTATGGAAATTTACACTTGAGGTTCCTGTTTTATAGGTGGCTGGTTGAACGCATTTAGCAATTAACACTGTGGCAGAGCTCCGGCAGTCCTTGTTTATATATTAAACTATAATGTCTGTTACATGTACGCCACAGCTGTGTCTAAGGATGAACAGGTTACACGTGAGACTGGCCAAGAAGTAAATGCATTTTTTGGATTTGGGAAAAAAGACAAAGAAAAGACAAAGGTAGGTGTAACCATATACATCTATCTGATTTTGAATAAGAAACTAACCTGTATAATGTGTGATTTATGAATATACTGATCTGTTTTGGTTTGTTAAATCAAGGACCACAGCAAAGAACACAAGAAAGGTGAGAAAAAGGAGAGTGGTGAAGGCCACAAGAAGAAAAAAGACAAGAAACAAAAGAAAGATGGACATGAGTCTGATTCGTCCTCATCATCCGGCAGTGACGGAGGAAAGGTAGGCCTACTGTGTTCTAGCTCAGTGACGGAGGAAAGGTATGCCTACTGTGTTCTAGTCCAGTGACAGAGGAAAGGTAGGCCTACTGTGTTCTAGTCCAGTGACGGAGGAAAGGTATGCCTACTGTGTTCTAACTTAGTGATGGAGGAAAGGTAGGCCTACTGTGTTCTAGCTCAGTGACGGAGGAAAGGTAGGCCTACTGTGTTCTAGTCCAGTGACGGAGGAAAGGTAGGCCTACTGTGTTCTAACTTAGTGATGGAGGAAAGGTAGGCCTACTGTGTTCTAGTCCAGTGACGGAGGAAAGGTAGGCCTACTGTGTTCTAACTTAGTGACGGAGGAAAGGTAGGCCTACTGTGTTCTAGCTCTGTGACGGAGGAAAGGTAGGCCTACTGTGTTCTAACTTAGTGACGGAGGAAAGGTAGGCCTACTGTGTTCTAACTTAGTGATGGAGGAAAGGTAGTCCTACTGTGTTCTAGCTCTGTGCAGATAAAGCGCTGCCTAGGCACACATAAAACACTCAGTCTGTCTTCAGATTATGTCCTTCTGTTTGTTGTATTTGGAATCTCAGGTTGGATTCGACTCCCCGGCTGTAGAGGTGTGAGGCAGCTGCCTATCTGTATTTTCATGCTTTTGTTAATAATTTTTTCCTATTCTTGTTTTAGGAGAAGAAGAAGAAAGAAAAAAAACACAAGAACAAACACTAGTAACTGTACTAGTAAGAATAACTAAGCAGAGCAGATTCATCACTGCGTCTTACCATTTGTACTGTAAACTGATGTTGCCCATTGTTGAAAACTGCTGTCTGATCAGGTGATCATAATTCTGATTTCTGCTTACAGACACCACCTTAGAATATATACATGTATCTACTAATCATTCCACCATCTATGAGAATAGAGAGTTCTGTTAGAGACAGACATTGAGCTTTCCGGAAGGATCCACACAAAGGAAATCACAGAGGACCATGCACCTCTGGTAATTGGGACTGACGAGTAATTGAAGAGAAGTTACATTTGAAGACTATGTACCTACATTGTCGATTCCCTGTTGCCAGTGTGGACTGTATGCTGTCTATCAATGAAGAATAAAGCCAGAAGTTGTAATGACTACAAAAGCTTTAGTCTTCTTCTGTACAATTTACGTATTTTTCTTTGTATTACTACTTTCTGTTATGTATCGACGTGCACGCGAACAGGCGAGAGATCCGTAGATAAGGGTAAACGGGGTTTATTCAGGCAATCCACAGAACGACGACAGACTAACATCAATGACTGATCTGGGGAAACTTACCTCAGACGCGGACTAAATACACAGGACATGCCGAAAACAACAGGAGCAGGTGATAACAATCGGGATACTGCTTCCCTGTATTCAAATAAGCTGCTGTCATAATTTGCCCATAGTCGGCCTATATAGAAATGATCTAGTTCTGCGACATTGCACATTATTCACCTACAGTAAGCATTCATACAACGAGAGACAAAATTGTTTCCAGAAGAGGGCAGAGTTTCTCAATTTTCTACTCAGCGTCACAAGTTGCCGAGCAACAGGCTCGACACAGTATTACAAATGGGACGGTAAATCCAAGCGTGCAGGCTAATGAAAATCCCCAAGCAGAGAAAGACGGACACTGCACAGCGAGCAATGCCGCCACGGCCAATGCCCTGTAAAGTAACTTCAGCTTTTCGGCATAGACTATTAGAGAAAGCGTCAACGTAAATAAAAGATAAAGAAGAATGTCGAAAAAAACTGCCGATAAAATGTCCAACAAAAAAACAATTAAGTTTTATTACTAAGTGAAGCAAGTGTGGTACTCTTTTTCTGACAGTACAATTCGTTAGTTTTAAGTGGATATTAACTGTAGTGACTATCAACTCGTGGATTTAAGTACAACTGATTATATACTGTTGTCCTAAAACGGCTTTCCGCGCTAAGAATGATGAAATTCCTCAGCTCTGATTTATGGATTCCTTGGGTAGTACTGCTTTGTATGGAAGGTAAGTCTATTTCAATTTGTCAGCAAAGGCTTTTAAAAAGCTGTGACGATTTTTCAGCTTAATAGTTTATCAGCAATATTTTGTCTTGTTGTGTTTTGTAAATATCACACTTCATGACAAGTCATAAATGCATTCTTTATTTGCATTTAACATACAAAAGGTCAATGCGATGAATACTATGAAAGAATACAAATAATTAGTCTTCGTGTTACGTTTGGTTTACGTTGTTTGTGAGAGTTTGTGGTTTAAATGTCTCCTTATACTAATTTATCTTTCTAAAGCAATCACGTCCTATGCAATAAGTAGTTTAGTAGGCCTGCTTATGCGTTGCAGAGCGATTCGCGGTATTTAGATATTCTAAAAAATACAAAAAAAATTGACTGTCAGTATTTACTCATGCCTCATTGCTTTCATAATTTTGAAAATGTAAATAGAATTCAGAATAATTTTTACTTACTATTGATATGACACATTACACTAAGTTAAAATAAGTAATATTACAAAGGTCCAGATTGTGAGATTCTGCCTTCAAGTAGCCTAATGTCGCGTGATTGGAGCGGATTTTCTCGTCATGTGAAGAAGTGGCTGCTGCTGGCGTGCTAATCTGTTTTTCACGATAAACTCGTGAAAAATAAAAGAAACATAATTATTGTGTAGAAAACTGACATCCGTCCATCCATTTTTGTACCCGAGTGTCGGGTGCCTATCCTGGAAGTTATACAACATGAAAATGTCGTGCTGTCGAATTTGTTAGCTATTTAAATACAGAACATATTAAATTGCAATGATAACAAAAAGCCTATTGTGAAATTAAGCTATATTCTTCTTAATGTAACAGTGTCGCTCCTTTATTCCCGTCACTAATTTATGCTTTGCATTTTACTGGCATGAATTTTGTTCACCTGAAAAATGCCTATTGATGCCCGTTGGAACTATTTCCTCATTAACATATTTCAATATAGCCTGCATGTTCAGTGTTGTAATGTATTTAAACTGATTTGGCAGAAGAAATTATAGTTAGGTTTGGTCCTTATCTTGTATTTATTCCAGGCTGATTAATTTGACAATAATACTTTATGGATTTGTTGATTCCAGCCAGCATGATCAATGGCATAAAATAACCTCATATAAATAATAATGGTGGGTGTCACAGCCAGTTGCATTTTCCATATATTTCCATAATTTAAGATTTAAGAGCGTCTTCACATTTAGAAGTAGGCCATCATAGAATGTTTTTGGAGGCCTTTGTAGCGTATGGACTTGTACTGGCATCTGTCTGAGATGTTCTTCAAGGGTGGGGTGGGTACAGGGGTTCTGCTAGAGATTTTGGGACCCATGGAAGCATTTCATATTGGGCCCCCAACCCAGGTCAATACGATTACAGTATGTTCCAAATTTAATATGACCCCCATCACTCGGAGGCCCTTGAAATCATTTTACCCCCCACCCCACCCCACCATGGCACCCCTGGACAAGGCAGCCAGGCAATTGAAACCTAACAAACCCAACAGCACAGCAAAAGGACTCCATACCCCAAGCAAACCTATGACAGCACACTCCTTGTGAACTGTGCACCTCTCGTCCAAATTCCTTCTTTATTTCATGTCGCTAACCTCGTTTAAACCCTAATGAAGTGAGCAGCAGCACACCCACAGCCAGCTGGGAAAGGCTCATTACCCGAGCTGCCTGCTGGCCTGCGGCTGGAAATCATGGAAGTGGAGGTCACTGGTTATACAGAATTCCTTGAACTGCAAACAATAGGGGGAACTTGGGGGTGAATAAAAGAAAAGAATTAAAGTCTCTTGAAACTAGTGAAGAATCGTGACAAAGACATTGTTCTCAACACATGTATAGATATATGTTTGAATGTATTAATCAGCGAAGGTGAAAAAAATCTGTGATGAGCTGCAATGGAATGTACTTTGGTTACCCTTATCTGTTATAATATAACATATTTGTACTTATTTAATGACACAATAATATATTGTTTCTAACTAATGTTATGATTTTGAATAGATTCATTGCTTGTAGCACAATCTTTTTAGAAAACTTTGCGTATAATTATTATATGTCTGTTTAGAAAAGGTCCCCATTTGAACAAGTGCATGAATCTTATTTAACGGGGTGTTTGGTGAGGTTTATCTTCAAGCAATAACAGCCAAAATATACAGTGATCTTGGAGAAGCAATATTTCCATAAAGTGAATAATTCTG
This sequence comes from Pollimyrus isidori, assembly GCA_019775955.2. NCBI lineage: Eukaryota > Metazoa > Chordata > Actinopteri > Osteoglossiformes > Mormyridae > Pollimyrus > Pollimyrus isidori. The sequence goes on along the minus strand of JABFDZ020000040.1, from coordinate 6,676,560 downwards.
GCATGAAGTCTGTAGAAAAGGCATTGACAAAAACAAGGACAAAAAACAATAGAGTGGAAACTAATTTACTGTGTACTCCTAAAAATGAGCAGCTGGAATATGTTTGGCATGGAAGTTTCCACCTCGATTATCACAATTTAAAAATAGCCTCTAAAAAATTAAGGACCTTTAGGGCTGCCTGCAAAAAGCTGCAGAGGGAGTGAAGGAAGAATGTGTTGGAATGAAACTGCACACAATTTTCATATTGGTAATTTTGGAGTAGAATGTGGGTGGGGCATAGGTTGGCATGGTGACTAACTGGGTAGCATAGGTTGGCATGGTGACTGGGCGGGGCATAGGTTGGCATGGTGACTGGGCGGGGCATAGGTTGGCATGGTGACTGGATGGGGCATAGGTTGGTATGGTGACTGGGTGGGTAGCATAGGTTGGCATGGTGACTGGGTGGGGCATTGGATGGCGTGGTGACTGGGTGGGGCATAGGTTGGCATGGTGACTGGGTGGGGCATAGGTTGGCATGGTGACTAGGTGGGTAGCATAGGTTGGCATGGTGACTTGGTGGGTAGCATAGGTTGGCATGGTGACTGGGTGGGGCATAGGTTGGCATGGTGACTGGGTGGGGCATAGGTTGGCATGGCGACTGGGTTGGGTATAGGTAGCACTGTAGCTTCATACTCCCAGGCTTGTGAGATCAAAACAAATTGTGCCTCTCCATGTTTGTGTGACAACCCCCCCAGTCTGAAAACATGCCACTGAGTGATCTCCAGCCTATAGCTAGCCCATGTTGCATGTATGTACTGGAACTAACCAATGGACTACATTCTTTCACTGTGTTATTACCAGGTTTAATGTTGTGTCATCAGTGAATCTGTTTCCAATTTACTTTTCTAATTGTCTTCATTTTATATATTGAGTTCACATTTTTCTGTGCATTTCTGGCTCTTAGGTCACCATAGAGACAGGATCATTGCAGAGACCCCTGAGTGACAGGGGCCCTAAAAAATGGGTTTGGGTTTAGGGATAAGAAAACTGTGTCTTATCGGGCCCAAAGTGGCACCTGTCAGCAGAATATGACTAACTGAAGACTTCTGATACACTAAACACTGAGAGATGGTGACCTTGTCAGCACAATTTTAGTTGATACCTAAATTTTTAAAGCCTTGAGGTTCCGTGGGACCTTAATTGGGGTTAGTTCGTGAAATGGTTGTTTCAGGAAGTAGTGTCATACCAGGCAACTAAAAAACACTGGAAGGCATATCATAGCCCAGAGTACAAAACCCCTAAAAGAACGTGGGGACCTTCGAACTTCTTTGCTTCAGATGAGGTCAGTTGAGGTGTGAAGCAACAGCGCTAACCACTGCACCACCATGCCACCCCCCTGTTGTGATATAATAGGGGTGCTGAAATCAATCTCATAATCGATGCATCGCGATGCAGACGTGGACGATTCTGCATTGATGCAATGACAGAACATAATTGATTATATCATAAACCTGATCAGAGTACAGCGCTGCTTCGCGTAGGAGTAATGCTGCTTTCGATTATTTCTCTCCAAGTCGGAACTCGGATGAAAACACCACGAAATCTGAAAAATGTCACTTCCTGTGAGAAACACGCCTCTTTTATGACGTTGACGTCGGAAAACAAATTTTGTTGTCCGAGTTGCCCCTGTGACGTAATTTCAACATGGTGGCTTACACACTCAAAAATAATTCTATTATATAAATCTTTAAAAATGTTTATTTTGTTAAATGTATTAATAGTTATAAATGTAACTGCACGTGTTCGATTTAGAGAATATCATATCATGACCGTAAACAGTATCCTATCAGGCAATATGAGTTTTTTACTTTAGTGTTTTTCGTTTGTAAGTCATTTGCCTCTCGAAAAAAGAATATCGCTATGTGTAAATGGTTTGCAAAATAGTGCCCAGTGAGGTTTGTTGCATTGCTTCTAATAATCATGAAAACTGAGTAGGAGATGGTTCCTGCATCTAAATAATAAATTTAGACAGCTGAAAGAAAATATTATTGCACACATTATTTACGCAGCGTGTACAATGTATGCATACAGTAGACTTCAGTGGCCTATAAAAATAAGCACAATGAATTCTCTTTAACATATTGAACGCAAACAATCTTTTGTGTTAAATTAAATTAGTCAAATGTCTTATAAAGCAAATGGTCATCATTTTTGCATGATGTTATTAGATGCAAAAGCCAAAAGGATAAAGTAAGTCTCTTCAACCATTTCCTAAATCAGTGCAGATCAGTTTGAAAAAAAATATTTTGTGCCAGGGCTGGTATCCCTGGCAATGGAGCTTAGAGACACTGCAGCCTTTCATTCAGCTGCCTCATTTCCATTTGAATACATCACGACTTCCAATTTGCCTGCTACTATGGCTTGAAAACAAGCATCTCACTGTTCCCCTATGAAGGGCCTGGTCAAGCTCTGTATGCCCGCCTTTGTCACCGTCAGATTAAAAAAAATTTTTTAGTGCTTAAAAGTTCACTGTGTGGACCTGAATCGGTTTTAAGGTGCACTGAAACTGTGGATGTGATAGGCCCAGAATTTGGTGACATAATCATTTAATCGTTTCCTTTTTTCCCGCAGGTATCGTGAGCCGTAGGTTCCCTTTAGTGATATATTCAGGCATATAGTTACATAAACAATCCTCACAATCAATTTTTATGACCTAAGGCCCAGTATTGCGGTTGGTCTCCCTTGCCAGCATTTTATTGCTTTGAACTAGCATATTCTGGCAGCTTCAAACAGCCAAACAAGACGGTGTGTGGGAGTGGAGGCCCACGTAACTCAGTCTTCACAACAGCCATGTAAAACCTTGATCTACATTCTACTGAAGTTTCTGAGAATCCCTTCTGTCAGAAGAGCAGAAACCTAGGGGTTTCAGCTAGTGACAGGCCTGGACAAAACACACAAAAATGTAAACGAAAGCTTCAGTGGATGACAAATTAAAAGTATAGTAAGATGGAATGCGGCAAAATTTACATAAAACCATTTCGTGAGAACAATTGGGACTGCTGCGACACTGTTCGTATTGGGAACTCCTTCTGAGTAGCAACATTCAACGAATCACATGTGAGGGCTAGCTTAGCAGTCCAGCATTCCAATAGGCAGCCCATAGTAACAACACAATTTGTGACATCAATCCACACAGAATGCGAGAATGTGAATTCTGTACCCCACAATGCTCCCTGTACAGAAATCTCTAGTGCAAACATTCTCAACAGACATCAATATAATGCACCATGTGGAAATAGTATGAACTAGGAATCCTCTGTCTTTCTTCAGTACATGCATGGAATAGTTCCTTCACTGCACAATCCTTCAAACATGGGCACATCTCATAAATTAAAACACTTGACCTTTGACTCTGAACGCCTATATGTATATCACCTAAACCTGCAACAGCTCGCTCAGTCTGGCAACCAATCTGCAACCTTGTTAATCCCTACCCATAGGCCTCTCAGATTTACCTCCTTTACATTATGTGTGGAGTACCTGTGGACAATTACAGAGAAGATATAATCACTAAGTAACACCAGCCACGTAACCCCATATAGAGACTCTTCCAAAACCCCAAGCATCTGACCTATAGCTTTGTATGTTAGGTCTCTGCCCGTAACCAGAAGATTCTCAGTTCATATCTTGTGATTGTCGGAGCACTTTCATCACCTGGCCATTGGGTAAAGGCCGCGGTTGCTGCACAGATTGCCTGACCTCGCATGTTCAACTGTTCATGACTTTGAATAAAAGCATCTGTAAATAAATGTAATGAATTGCCAAAAGTGATTCTGTAACACTCTTAGTAGATGTGCCTTAAGATAAGTAATAAATAAGTATTAATTATCCAGATTATCTTTCTTTTCTTAGTTTTATCAAGATCACAAGATCAAGAACACATTTTTATCCTTTTAATATGGCTAAATGCATCAATTGGTTAATTTAATATGAACTACTTTAAGTGTGAATGACCAAATTAAAGGGGATTTGCCACAATCATGAAAGAATGAAAATGATATAAATTTTGCAGGGTTATGTTTCTATTCCTTATTTTCCTATGTCTTATGCACCTTACACATGAGTCAGAGGTACTGATACTGATGGTGGGATAATATATGGATTTTATAGCAAAACGTGGATCGTTTGTGAACGCGACATCCCATAAACACCATTTAACTCTGGTGTCAGTTTGCAGATTGACTTTGGAGAGATTACAGTACAATTACCAAATCACCGGCAGAGCATTTACTTACCTCTTCTTATTTAATAACAATCCTTATAGCGGTAATTATGTTGAGGTGGTTTTAAAGATATACATGCTACATAGACAAACATTAATATTCACCACCACACTGTATTTTGCTTAAATAAAAGTGTTTTATTTTTTTATTTTTGTCAAGGAGGGACGCCAAAATTTATAAAGGACTAAGTTAGTTCTATTACCTAGTTGTTCTGATAATTTTGGTCTTGGAAACTAGGACACTAAAAATATTGTCAGTGCCTGGAGGGGTGATTCTCTGCTCTGTTAATTAATTTTGTCGATGAGTGAATTTCAGCATTAGAAGAACAATCCGTAAACATTGATTTTGAAGCCACTGGTAACATTCCGTTTCCTTATTTGTTGCATTTTTCCCATGTAAGTACAGTGTTTCATAAATCACTGGCCATCCACAAAGTATCAGAGCAGTTGGGGCATAAATAATCTCATTTGTTGGTACAATACATTTTAAGGATCTTTTTTAGCCTGGGCTAGTGGTGTCAAATGGAACAAGGTCGTCTGAGATGTAGTGTGGATTTTTTTCTCAGGACCTTGATCTTCAAACAAATGCTATGCCAGTTATTGCCTAAAAATGTGCATTTCTCTGTGATTTGATATATTTTTCATTTTCCTTTGGCAAAGATTTACCTATAGGTCAAACAGCATTAATATTAAGTAAATTACAAAAATATATTTGAGGGAATAAGGAAGAGGACGTAACTTGGAACATGTTAAAGAACACTGAAATGTCTAAAGCTTGCTAGGGATTGTCCAGGTTAAACACATGACTTCTGGAATGTACTCTGGATGGTAATATACTGTTTAGCACTAAGCAAAAATTTCAAATATAAAAACTCAAACCTTCAATATGTTTTGGGTCTGCTTTGCTTCAGGGCCTAAGTAACTTGCTAATTAGAATAGATACTGTAACTAGGTTACTTGGAAAATGCATGATTTCTACAATGTATTAGAGAATACTGGAGGAGAATTTGAGGCAAAAATTGACTCATGATTCAAAGAGAAGAATTAAAAACTATTAAAAATATCAGTTACGATGGCATGCTAGTTTTTATGAAATGATTAATTTGACAGGAAATCTGATGTGCAAACTTTTCCAAAAGGTAGCGGAAAAGCATAGTGCCGTAAATCACAGATATGCACCTGGCTCTGTTGTGTACAGTACTGCTACTAAAGGTCAAGCGAGTAAGCAATTTACAGACATGCGTTAAAATAAAAAGCTGTCTATAAGCTTTGTAATTTGACAGTCATCAAACTAAATAGTGCATTTGCTCTTTGCTGTACTGATATTATTGTGGCCCAGCTAGTAGATCTGGTGCTTGGTACCTCCACAGTTGGAGGTTCTTAATCTGCATGCAGGAGCTAATGGGGGGGGGGGGGGGGGGAGCAAGTCACCCACAATATCAGCAGACCCCCCCTCCAAACAAAAAACAAAAAAACAAATCAACAGGGTGTGTTCCTCCTGATTATGAATCTATGTGTTACTAAAGGCCTGCGGTGGGCTGGCCCCCCATCCAGGGTTGTTCCCTGCCTCGTGCCCGTTGCTTCCGGGATGGGCTCCGGACCCCCCGCGACCCAGTACGGATAAGCGGTTTGGATAATGGATGGATGGATGGGTGTTACTAAAGGCAATTTGCTGTACATTCAGAGTGTGAGGATGGAACGTAATGCCAAACTAAGGCTGTAGTCCTGTATCAGACAAGCTTGTTTTTTTCAGATGGATCAATCATTTTTTTAGTTATGTTTAGTTGCGACACTGTATCCTAAGGAGTGTTAGTCATATTTTAAATGATGAAATATTTAAATTTTAACATTCTTTCACAATGTAACTATTGCATGTGTGCCCGTTGTAATGTCACGATATACATGGCACCCCCCTGTCACCGGGCCCATGTTGAACTCCACACAACGTCAAACTCCTTCTGACGCCGCTGTCTGCATGACCGTGGAGTTTGTCTCTTCTTTCCCTACCTACCATATTAGCTTTGTCCTATTAGAGTCACTTAATACATGCTGTACACAAATTTTACTTGGAAAGAAACTGTCAAATATATCTGTTTTTACAGATGAAGCACATGAACTCAAAAGCAGATAGAAAAGCATACTTTCTAAAACTACACAAAATGTACAAGTGTGTTTTCTCAGATTCAATAACCAAGTTAGGAGCATTTTCTTTCTTTATTGTGCCAAAAGAGGTGAAGCAAATGTGGACTTGCCATTTGGCCTGCGTATTAATAATAGCCATTAGGTTCCAACAGTGACACCCCTGCAACCTCAGACGCTCCTTTCCACCACACCCTATTCTCCTGTCACACACTCCACCGGTCGCACATGACTATGCGGTGGGCACCGGCCGGCTAATTCAGGCCTCGCCGTGTCAGGGAAATAGGATCTGTAAACAAACGGCTCTCCTCCACCCAGTTCGCAGCCTTTTCATGGAACACAGCTGTCTAAGGATGTCTTTTTGGAGTCCTTGGAGGTGTCTTCAGGCAGACATCCAAGGCATGCTCTCAGGGGAAAGGAGACAAGTATGCTGGAGATTCTTCTGTAGCTGTGCAGCCCCTTCAGCTTTTCCTCTATTATTGACGCATCTAATAGAAGCATGAGATCCGTGGTATAGCAGACAGTTTGATATTGGGGGGGAATTCATTTAATATTTATTTAAATTGTAAAATTTCACTGTTTAAAATACAAGGTCTGTTTATTATCGGGGTGAATGAAGCCAAATGAAATGACCCCTCGGCTCCCATTAATCCCTTAAAAATGTGTCGTTGTTAGGATACCTTGCAGCAAAGTTACTTGAATCCTCCTAAACGTGTATTTTTCCTTCTGCCATTAAAACTCTCGTTTAAATGTCCTCAGGATTCCACTGTGTAGAATTTTCCAAATGCAGGATGTCTGAAATTTTCATAAAAATCGGTAGCATTGCATAATTGCGGGAATTCAGTTACAATTACAGTATGGTGAGATATCTGTTTTTGTTTATGCGTGATTTCACGACGAGAACCATGTCGAAAACACCCAGCGTAACTTACATGCGTAAGGGTACATGGAGTGCACACACCTGAAAGATGGAAAGGGAAATATCAGCCCCGCCTTCAATGGCAGTGACTAAGGGTTTGAAAAGTGATTCTGCTATTCTACACTGTGACCAGACATTCAGTCAAGGTTAGAAACTGAATCTTTTATTTTAAGATTTTTTTTGTGCTTATTTGGATTTTTCTAGAGGCATTCAGATGTTTTAGGTATGGTACACCATGCTGTGTGACCACTATTATTAGTTATTTTCAGTTTTTTCTCAATGTTTTAATAATAATCAAGTATAATGAACTTGATAATTGAGTGTTTTATGTCAGCCTTTTACGCCTATAGGAAGTACAGCAATGATACAACACTGGAACCTGTATCACAGAGTGAGACTTGTTGGTTAACTGGATAAGTTGTTGGATCTAAGGCATCCCAGCCTAAAATGGACTTTCTCTTCATTCAGTTACATTTAGCCCAGATCCCCTTAAATCCAGCAAGTTATCTGGCTAAGCAAGAAATCTTGCTTTATGATACAGGCCCGGGGTGTGAGTCATTTATATTTTTCCTTCGTGATTGATGGCCGTCCCACAGGTTCCTCAGTTAATGGCTTCAGCTGGCCCTAATGAAACTAAATAATCTGTTAGCGATAAGTAAGGCCAGATGGATAAATACCACTAAGACTGCAGCATGTTCTTAAAACTCTGTACCTGTTGAGGGGGCTCTGGTTTATTTATTTTTTTCGGTAGGTAAAATATTTTACCAATATTGACGTGAGTAATAGCAGAATATTTGAAATCCACTGGGGCGGGGCTGTGAATCCACTGGGGTTATGTTGTGAATCCACTGGGACTGTGCTGTGAATCCACTTGG
>JABFDZ020000040.1:6612801-6641929 GCA_019775955.2 Pollimyrus isidori | reverse complement strand
GTTTAGATTAAGTTTAGGGGGCCGTTTCAAACTGGTAGCCCTTCGTATGGCTCAGTACCCGTGAAGTAGCTCTCAGCCTCAAAAAGGTTGGTGACCCCTGCACTAGAGAATCCACTGGAAAGGTGTATAAAATCAAATGACAGAAAAAAAAATCTCAGAACTCCCAGATTTTTTTATTGAGGCGTATAATATTTGATGTCCGAAAGAGTGAATGTGTATGCGAAAAGCCTGTGAGCCCTGCAAAGCGTTGGCACCCAGTCCTGGGTTATACCATGCCTTGTGCCCCCAGGACCCTATACAGGACAAGCGGGTGTAGAAAATGGATGGGTGGAAACAAGAGAGCTTTCTGTGGTTTTCAAGAAGACCAAACCATCTGTCTGTGGTCTTAGCGGATGCAGACAAATTAGCGCGTCTCTGTAGGGCGCTGCGCAAGATGCGGGTCGTACTATAGTTCTGTCCTCCGTATCCACACAGGAACCGGTAGTTGTCTTTGTCATCTTCCTGTTTATATTTTATTTCCCTCAAATTTTCACACAAAATCTCAGTCATAAAATTACTTAACTAAATTATCCGTTATTAATTTTTGTTCCACATTTAAATCTTAGTTATGTTTTATGTACTGGTTATAGGACCAAAGATGAGATAAAAATCGAAACGCCGAATAGTATTAATTTTTCAGAAAAAAAGTTCAGTGGAATAAAGACAAACAGAATATATCTAATACCTTAATATATAGACTACAGAAGTCCAATCAAGACGACATTCAATATATGTCCATACACATATAACACCATCCACAGAACAACGACTCTGGCAAAATATCTTGAGTAATGTGTTTAGTGCCCTTTATAAAATACTAAATACATTGTTACGGTGGGCAGCCCAAGGCGTTAAAACTGTGTTTTTGATGAGAAGCGCACTGGTTCAAATCCCGTGGCCAACAGAGTGACGTCACCACTGAGCCCTTAAGAAAGACCCTTAACCCTACATTGCTCCAGTGACTGGCTGACCGTGCTCTCCCCAAAGTACGTCGCAGTGACAAAAGTGTCATAAATAAATAAATGTCAGCTCACTTTAAAATGTAAGACAAACAACAAACGCCTATTATTATTTGACACTATAAGCAAACATTCAACCTGTCATATTTTATTCAGGCAGTTTTTTGAGCTACCCACACACGAAAAGGACCCCAACATGAGAACGGAAGCAAAACTAAAGGAGGGGAAAGAGAACTTTATGGTTTAGGTTTAGCTCGTATTTTTCCTACACTTGTATAGGAATATATTTCATCATACGGTAAATTTTTGTATTTTTTTTTTAACATGGCTCCAACAATCCAAACTCAAGCGCAGCGAGAAGACGGACACAGGTAGGCGAAGCTATGCACATGACTTCGCTGCCCCTTTGAAAGGGTCCTCTGGAGTTGTTTTGTTAATGGCATCATGGTTTTCGTTTTGCTTGTTTTTGGTGGTGCTCAGCATAATTAGCGTTAGGCCAGTTATGAATAAAGACAGGGATAATGTGAAAATATTTGCGTTCGTGTTTACTTATGCAGTCCGATTTGTGAAATTTTTTGACATCTCTCGTGAACCTTTACCTATCATTGAACTTAACCTCGAACCTTTACCTATCATTTGAATACACCGTAGTATTCAAGTCTTGTTTGTCACATAATCATGAACTCTACTGCTCTGTGGTGAAATGCTTTAAATTCAACATTTCCTATTGCTGTAAAATATGCAGCAAATAAAACTAAAAGAAAACAGACTGGCTCGTTTATCGAAATGTTAGAAAGCAGCTGTTTACGTGTTACTTTTCTTTTTAGGAGTACTTCACACAGAACCGTTCCAGAAAGGTAAGTCCCGTCAAAATTATTTTGTAGTTTGCTCGCAACTTTATTTGATTACTGCCGTATTTTTGTTAATCTCAATTTATCTCAATTACTGGAAGGTTTGGATGGCAAGCCAATTTGTCTTTTAATAGGAGAACACCCACTCGGCATAACTTTTACTAGTAAAAATTATAACTCTAGTCTTATTTAGTAAAAAATGAGTTTTTACGAATACGAATTCCAGATATGTATAATTTTGGATGTATTGGTGAATACATAGCCGTTCATCGTAGTAAATGTGTTTTGTGTTAGGCCTAATTCTGTAATGTTCCTAATTTCTTGCTTTGCCTAAAATTTATTATTGACTATATACATTTATTGTAATCAATTATTGGTTATTTAACAAAACTTTAAAAAAAAACTTTGCTTATTTGTTTTCCTATTACAATTTTGTATTGTATTAGTACAATTTTTCTGATAATTAGTCCTAGTACTTAGTTATTTTAAATAATAATTCTTCGGTAGGCCCATGGGTTGTCCTGGACTCCTTGTGTAAGATTTTTAATTTATTAGAGTCAAGTGTAAATTTAGAAACCCACTCTTCATGAACTGTCATTGCATTCTTGTGATTATGTACATTGTTTTGATCTTTTCCTTTGTGTTAATGGTTAGATCTGGAGTCGTGTGCCGCGTGAAATATTGCAACAGTCTTCCCGATATTCCATTCGACCCAAAGTTCATCACATATCCTTTTGACCAACACAGGTAATAAAGCCTTATTGATTAATCGGTTTATTAAACAATGGGGAAGATATCAAACAAAATTCACACACGAACATGTATATTTACACTGGGCATGTGTGTTTTTAGAATGCACATGAATGAGTGTTTTTTGTTTTTGTCAAGCAGTCCATTGGTGAAAAAAAAAATATATTAGTCTTAAAAAATAAACAATTTACTAGTCTTAGCTCTTTTTTTGTTTATAATTATAAAGTTAGCCATGTAAGGATATGGATCTATGGAACTGAGAAATTTTAATAACATTTTAAAAATTTTGGGAGTATTTTTACAAAAAATTACGTTTGGTATTATATTTTGGGGTAAGCAAAGTTATTACATGCCTAAAATTTAGCAAGGGATGGGACACTGACCCTAAAACAATTTTATTGAATATGTTTATTTGTGGTAGGTTTGTGCAGTATAAAGCAACGTCCCTGGAGAAGCAACACAAGCATGAACTGCTAACTGAGCCAGATCTGGGAGTTACCATAGACCTCATCAACCCTGACACCTATCGCATTGATCCCAACAGTAAGCGATCTGGGGTGCTCATGAGAAAATGTGATGTTTCCCGCTGAAAGCCTGGTGTCATATATACTGCTGCAAAGTATTGTCACTATTCTATCTGCCAGTGACTAGCTATGCAGCATGTGTGTAAACCCTGTACTGTTAATGGAAGAATCTGGATCTTTGCAGGATAGCAAATGCGTTTCACTGCATCAATGCTGTAAAATATTTCATAAGAGATTTTCTTTGTACTTGTAAACCACAAATGCCATCTGTTTTTTTGTGGTAGATGAATTATGTGATTTTGTGAATTAGACTTTTGTTTCCCCTTTTATGTGTTCTTGCTTTCTTGAATTCTAGTAATCTGTTGTGATGGTTTTAGTTCTTTTGGACCCTGCTGATGAAAAGTTATTGGAAGAAGACATCCAAGCTCCATCCAGCTCTAAACGGTAAGTGCTCAGCTGTTAAATGTAGCCTTAAAAGTGTAACCTGACGTGACGAGTACATAAAGCAAAGGTAAGTACTGCGGCTAGTTGTTAATGTCTCACTTCTGAAACGCAGATCACAGCAGCATGCCAAAGTCGTCCCATGGATGAGGAAGACGGAGTACATATCAACTGAATTTAACCGTTACGGAATCTCCAACGAGAAGGTTGAGGTCAAGTGAGTAAACCTTTTAGAGTCAGTGTTCCCGATTGCATGCAAGATTCGAATGTTAGTACATTTTTGTGTGTTTCTCTCCCTGTCAGGATCGGCGTCTCTGTCAAACAGCAATTCACCGAAGAAGAGATTTACAAGGACAGGGATAGCCAGATTTCAGCCATCGAGAAGACCTTTGAGGACGCTCAGAAAACAGTAAAATTTGTCATTTTGTTTTGCAGTAAAATGGACAAATTTTCCTTATTGCTGCTTTGTTCCGACTACATTCATAATGTTAAAAAGTTGTTTGTATGTAGAGTAACCAACAAAGGTGTTTTGTGTCTTCTCAATGTGACAGATTGCACAGCACTACAGTAAGCCCAGAGTTGTGCCTTTGGAAGTCTTACCTGTGTTTCCTGACTTCAAGGTTAGTAGTTATGTTTGCATAGCTTGAAACGGCAAAAGTAAATGGCAGCACAGGGTTTGCGTACCCATTTGGCACAAGATATTTGCACACCAATATTTTAGATGTACAGAATAAATACGAGAATAACATTCTTAACATAAATGTGTTATTACTTCTGTTAACTTTATCCCAAATAAACTGATATAAAAACCATTAAGCAAATAACTTTACGACATAATTGATTATCTAATAGTTACATTTTTAAATCAGTTATGTATTGATGGCGAAATACACATTATATAGCAGAAAGACAAAGATACAATTTAAGTATTAAGCTTGTAATGACAAATAAAAATTGTAAGCTTTGCCTTTTCACATCTTCTAAAACATTGTTTTTCCTTGCTGATCTTTTCTGGTACTTTTATTAGATGTTAAGAGGTAAAGGCATTTATTTCTAACTCCACCAGTGTGTGTGAGACTAAATTGCAAATACTACAGAGCTGTGGTTGAAGTAATTGCCACAATTTATTGTGTGTTAAAAAGGAAAAAAAAGGTTTGTGTGTTCAAAAAACTTGATGAGAACTGGAGAAAACTGGTGAATCTCTCATTTGGTGCAGATCGCTGCAAATATTTTTGAATCAGGACATAGACGAGTAGGTTGAAAAATTATGAAATTTGAATGTCCCCCTCTTTCCTTTCCTAGATGTGGATCAACCCATGTGCTCAGGTTATCTTTGACTCGGATCCAGCTCCCAAAGACATTTCAGGGCCTGCTGGAGTTGATATGATGTCCCAAGCTATGATAAGGTACGGAAACCTGTGTACTGTGTACTCATTCTCACTGCTTTTACCCAGTTTTTAGATTCCTCACCTGACGTCAGTAAGTGTTCTTGTTTATGCGTTTTATGGATTCTGAGCGTAGGGAAGTAAAAAGCAATCACAAGCAATTCCAACTATCTCAGAGCAAAAGTAGAGTGATTTAGTAGTAGTTTAATATATTACCATATATGGATTTCTTTCTTTCATATTTTTTTTGTTTTCTCTGTTATTGTATTATTCTGTATTAATGGTGTTGAAATGTATCTCACCACAACAGTGTAAATGCTGTGGGGCAACACTGTTATGAAAGGCGCTATATAGAATAAATTGAATATATTATAAATACACTGTTTAATATATGCATACGTCTGTAGTTTTTAAGTGTAACAGCGCGTATCTTAAATTTCATGAACTGTTCTTTTACTAAGGGGCATGATGGATGAAGAAGGCAACCAGTTTGTGGCCTATTTCCTCCCCAATGAGGACACTATGCGGAAGCGGAAGAGAGATTTTGAGGAGGACTTGGACTACATGCCGGAGGAAGTGTGAGCGACATTCCATGCTTTCCGGTTAATTTATGAATGCAGATTCCATTTCTTTTTTGAAGATTTTGTTCCGTGTCATTTTTCATATGAAGTCGCGGAACCGCAAAAAGATATCGTTTCTGAAATGAGTCTGATCAGTTCTGCACAGCGGAACGTTGTTTTTGGTTTGGGAGTTACATTACATTTACATCACATCACACTTTTTATTGCCAACAGAAACGGACTTGCGCACCAGTATGTTTTCTGACATTTCTAGTGGTTCCTCGTAGCTTCATATAGATACAACAGTCACAGACACTTATGTCCATGAACTGTATGTCAACGAAGTGTTTTCTTTTCGTAGGTACGAGTACAAGATTGCTCGAGAATATAACTGGAATGTGAAAAACAAGGCCAGTAAGGGCTATGAAGAGAATTACTTCTTCATCTTCAGAGATGGGGATGGGGTATACTACAATGAGCTGGAAACCCGGTGAGTACATGGTGTTTCCAGTGGATGAAGAGGCTTGGCGTGTGCACAGTATTACCTCTGGTAGGCAGTCGGTGATGAGTTCAGTTAGTTCTTTGTCATCATTCACAGATGATTTTTCTGACGTCGGTTCACCTGACCCTGTGTTTTGGATTGTGTGTGGAAGCACACAATATGTAACACAGACGGGAATTCTACTTCCAGGCCCAGAAGTTCATCATTTAACCAACCTTATTATTTCAGCCGAGAGCAGCTCGACTCGCCCCGCTTTGCAGAAGTGGTTTGTAGCCGAGGTGGGTGGAAGCTGACAGGACCTGCATGTGTGTTACAGGGTACGACTGAGCAAGAGGAGAGCTAAGGCCGGGGCCCAGTCCACCACCAACGCTGTGCTGGTGTGCAAGCATCGCGACATGAACGAGAAGGAGCTGGAGGCCCAGGTACCTGCTTCTCTTCCGTCTCTCTGGCTTCGGCGTCGGGGCGGCCGGCTTGTGCTCAGTGTCTCCCTCTCTTGGTCTACAGGAAGCTCGTAAGGCTCAGCTGGAGAATCATGAGCCTGAAGATGAGGAAGAAGATATGGACCTGGAGAAGGACTTGCAGGACTCTGGTAAGTACCTACCATTTATGGGACCACGCTTCACCTGCCTACAGGTGTCTTTTTCCGCAAATAGTCATTTGTGCCATTATAACAGGGTTTCTGTGGGTCCTTAAATCTTAAAGTCTAAAATCCAGTATTCTGAATTTGTGCCTTAAAATTTTATGCCTTTCAACATTGATTGGGTTATGAATTGAACATTACTTTTATAAAGTTGCGTGAACTTGCATCTTTCTGTTAAGTGTGAGTTTGGGAGAAATTGATTACGCTGTAACAAAACAACAAAACGAAACCAACATAGAACCAATTACCACTTACTGCTAAACTGTGTAGCCTGGTAAGAACTTATCAGAGCTGCTCAGTGTCACAGTGCGCTGCGTGGGCAAATGTGGCATCTCCTCTCATAAAAAAAAAAATGTTCATGTTGAATGTAAATGAATTTACTTTGTCAGATATTCTGGGACTGATTTCTTTCATTATCCTTCATACTTTTCTGCCAAAATGGATGTGAAAAAGATCTTATGACTTAAAGATATCTTTAAAAAGCTTAAATATAAGTTGTTGAATCCTGCAGAAAACCCGCATAGTTGATTATAGGGATTTTAGGGAGTCCTCTTAATCTGATTTTATACTTAAACATTATTGATTTTTATAATGCAAGTAGTAACATTCTCTCTCATTCTAACAGACTTCAAATAAAATAGTCTGTGCAAAGTAAGGCTGTAAAAAACAATGTATATTTTCCTAATGCAGTGGTTGCGAAATTAAATACTTGATGTAAACAGTGCCATTACAAGGTTAAAAAAAGCTATTTCTGATTTTCATTTTTGTATGTTTTTCATAAAATTTAATTATTTTAAAGGTCTAAGCTTTTTTCCCCCCAATGCTCGTCTTAAGAATACCAATTTAAATACCTGGTACTCTTACCACATTATTTAATGTATTGGTTAATTTATTAGTTATGACGTTCCCATTTGTGAAGATATTACGATACAATTGCCTTCTGTGTAGGAAGTCGGTGGAAGATTGTTGAAATGGACATTTTTCACATACAGATTTCAGCATAATTCCTTAAGGCACATTCTGATTTTTTTTTTTATATCGGAAGAGTATGGTGCACACTCCCAAGATTAATGACTGTGCTTTAACAACGCTTGGCCTCTATAGCTATGTCTTTCTTCGAACCCACAGATAATTTCCATTAAACTATCAAATGTGTTGTTGATCCGGGAAGTCTTAAGTTGGTCTTAAGGATGCAAGAAGTCTTAAGTTCAGATCACTAAATTAAAATCTGTTGGAAATTTGATATATGTGTAAGTGTAATAATTTGGCACTGTGAATTATAGGTTATATGGTCGCATTTGCCCACTAAGATGTCACATTATCAAGCTGAAAAACAGTGAGGTTTATATTCTGCAGTTAGTAATCACCTAGTCCTGCTGAGTGGCGTCTGGAAATTTGGGAAAATGGAAGGAAGGCCAGGCTTAGTAGGAGAATTGGTTGGAGGAGTGTGTCTGTGTCTGGGTCTCTAACTTTACTTTGTGCCCCCACAGGTGATGAGAAAGAGAGAGAGAGTGAAAGTGACGGAGAGAACTCGGGCAGCGAGTCAGACCGCGAGGAAGACGAGGATGTTGCTCCGAGGAGAGAGGAGGAGGAGGAAGATGAGGAGGAAGAGGGGGGCAAGCAGAGGAGAAGGGGCAGCGGCAGCGAGAGCGGCGACGAGCGTCAGACCCGGGAGATGCGGGACGAGGAGGAGATCTTCGGCAGCGACGACGACAGCGAGGAGGACGATGGCAAGAATCGAAGCAGCGGGGAGGGCAGCGGGAGTGAGGAGGAGGAGGAGGAGGAGGAGGAGGAGAGGGGCGGTGCCAAGAGCCCCAGTGCTTCGCCGGCCCTCAGCAGCAGTGAGCATTCGGACGGCGGGCAGCAGAGTGGCAGCGAGCAGGGCTCGGATTCCAGTGAAGGCAGTGACAGTGAGTGAGGCTTCACAGGCACGGCCCTGTGCAGTTAAACGCCAGGCCTTAGTCCAGCTCAAGCTTAACTTAGACTGGGGCCTCTACCTCTGCTAGATGTGTTTCTTTAAATGGTCAGTGCACAGTTAAATGTCTTTGCTGGATTTGACTGGTAGCCTTTTCGTTTTGGCTGGCTATGTTGAGTTTCTGTTAGGAATTTCACAGGCTGTTCTGTGTAGGCAAGCCGTGGTCCCTGCCAATCACTTGTCCTTCGACGGTCAGTTGAATACCCCTCCCGGCACTCGCTTATTTCACACTTGCAGGTAGTTCTATTCTGCAACTAAGGTACTATTTGTGCTCAATTCTGGGAAGAAGAAAATCATTCACTTTTGCTTTAAGCCTCCATTCATAACAAAACGTGGCCAGAACATGGTAGACTTGCTGTACATTAAGTGGAAAAAGTGACTCTTTTGACGACCTTGACTGGATTTGGTCAATTTTCTTGGAAGTCCAGCATGAAGCAGACTGCTGTTAATGCATTACCTTATCCAAATTCCCATAAATATTGTATTGTAATTCTGTATCTTATTACTGTAGTATAATTTCTGATTCCCGAGCATGTATTTTTTATTGTAATTAAAGGGGAAAGATAAAACATAGTGATGAACTTTTATTCTGGGGAAAAAAAAATTGCTTAATACAGGTCTCCCCCCCCGCCCCCATTTAGCAAGTTCTCTATACAAATACAACCCATTCATCTGTTTTAGCTGTAATGCCATAAACTTCCTTCACAGGGGCTTAACTTTTTTTTTCTTCTTCAATACCCAGTTTTAACTGTAAGGGTTTTTAAACATTTACATTAACGGAAAAAAGACAATTTCTCTCGAAGCCATTCCTCCGAAAGGTCGTCTGCATTCCGGGTCTCAAATACCTGTGATGTGGGAGGAAAAATGCAAGAAACGCTGAACTGTGAATATGGACATATTGTGGCATGGCTGTTTTTTTTACTATACTTTTGTAAGGATTCAAATACAGTAGTGTGCAAAAGGCAGATAATTATCTAATACTGTGCAAAAGACTCCAAGGAATACACACAGATGTATTTTGACTGGACCACTAGCACACCATGTTTGCCTAATCAATACCTCACTGAGGCATTTAACTCATTTGGTTATTGAATTGAGCTGGTAGTGAAATTTAATCAATACATAGGATGGCTGGGGGGTAACTTTTTGGAAAGCACATAAGTGTTAAGTCTTAATTGTTACTGTTTGCAAATTTGCAAACGGTAACGTCTGTTTTGTATTCATTCTGATGTTAAATTTAGCTAAATTGTTGTTTTCTGAGCAAATGTAGACTCACTACCCAGACAAATGGCAGCGAATGTATTATTTTCTGAAGAGTTTTACACAGTGCTATTGATTAAATTCCACCCATGTGAGTAGCTGAACACGAGCACGACCGGAAGTGGTTTTGAGGTTACATGATGGTGAAGGAATTATCTTTTAAGTTAAAACTAATGGTTCCATTTCAGTTGTAGATGTATGGCCACGGTGATATACCTTTGTGAGCTCTGCAGCCTGGACCAGCCTGTTTTTGCTGCCTGCATACATCATCTGCTGCTCTGGCTTACAACCTGTGCAGAATAACAAAACGCTGGTCTCATTCTTGGGATCAGTTTTCAAATCAAATAAAAGAACAGCAAATATATATAATGCTGACGGCATAACTTAATAGACATGTTGAAAGTTTTTATAATGAGATGTTTGGACGCTTTATTTAATTACGTTTCAGTGGAACACTTACCCACAGGACTTGAGAAGATAAAGCACAGAGGGTAGGAAATTCTTCCATCTGCATGTGTGTACTTATAGCTGTACACAATGAATGTGTGGTTTGAGTGAAGGACTTAAAGTAATTTTATAAATGGATTCTTCCAAGTAAGGGATAGAATGATGTGTTCATCTTTGATTCAGTGAAGCATTATTGAATTTACCTGTGTAACATAGGCTGAGCATGTGAATTCCACACACAACGGGTGGGATTTAAACCCCCAAGCCTGGCAGTGTGAGATGTCAGGGCTTCCCAGCATGCCTCATGTCACCCTGTCATAGGATGGCTGGAGTTGTCTATTTGTCATGTAACCACTAACAAAATGGACGAAGATTGGATTGTTGTTAAAATGCTGAATGGAATACCAACAATGTGGTATGCAGGGACACATCCAAAGGTATAAAAGGACTTTACAGTCACCCAGACAAGGCTGTCTTTGAAATCAAATCTGATAACATTTACTTATGCAGAGGGCAGTTTGCTTAACACTGCATTTTGCAATAAATTGTTTTTATTTTTAAAAAGTTATTTTAAAAAGTAAACTGTTAATACAACTATTCCAACCTTCTTAATACGGTAACATTTATTTGAGGCGAAAACATAACATTGTCCAGCACAAGCTAATTTGACGTCTCTGGGGTGAAGTGGAACTCAGGAGCTGGGTGATATTAACATGATCTTTTTCTGTAATGGAGTAGAATTTTTTATTAAAGAGGATAGGAATAAAACTGCACTGGATTTGCACCATAAACCCATGTATTAAGTAGTTGCTAAACCAGAATAATACATATTAATTTTGTGTTCACTGCCCATGTCTGATGGCATTTGGTAATATAGTAATAAGAAACAACTTAATATAGGGTTATCCCAGATTAGGATTCTGTTTGAATTTATTCCTTATCCTGAGTGCACTTCTATTCTTTATGGTAAAGGATATCTTGGCTGCCTCTCCGGAAGTTCATTCTTCAGATCATCCAGAGAGATGTCCTGGAAGGTAAAGCATTAGTTGCCTCTTCACGTGTCTTTTGTCCCAGAATCTATTTAGAAATGTTGCAGTAAAATATTTCAGCATTTTCCCCTCAGGTTCCCGGATATACCAGTGTTGTGCGAAGTGTTGTGCAATGTGCTTCGGTTAAAAATGTGATATGATACTGATATAGAATTGAGTTCAGGAACATTCCATAGATAACTAGCCTAATTAATACTAACTTCAATTTTCTGAAAAATAAGAACTGGAGTAAAAAAAAAAAACTTACTTCATACTCTTCCTCTAGGATCACTAACTGCTTCTCTTTATCAATTTTCACTAAAAGGATAAAGCATACATAGTTTATTCCAGATTTCAAACATCATATTGCTTATAAATTTCATTAGTTAAACTTTTAAAAGTTTAAGGAGTAATCCGTTTTGTTTATCCATATATAAACAGCCTTTAATTTTCAGCACTATAAATATTGACATGCAATGCTATGGAGCATACAATATGCAGTATTCTGTACATAACAAAAAAAACCTAACAGTTATGTAGGAACAGGGGAATTAATTAATGACTGAACACGTGCATTATGGACATCAGATCGATGTGAGTGATGCTTACTCAGGATGGCAGCGTTGCTGGTCTCTTTGCGGAATCTGAATCGTTTCAGCTTTTCCAAAAGACTGTCCTCTACCTCACACACAACCAGGGAATCAGCCTGGCCAACACCACATAGAGGAGAGCACAAGAGAAAAAGGTATAATAAAACACCTATTGTTACGATCATTCACACTCAAGGGCGTAGACATAATGCTGTCTGCTGCAGAATTGGTATTATACAACAAATGAAGTTACAAGGCCAAAATTCATTCCATCACAGAAGAGTACAAATTCGCATGCTTTTGCATTGCTCCACAATGGAACAGCATTCCTTTTGGGATATGCCTTGTCTCAGGAAATTACCCGTGGAAACACTTCTTGCCTCCATTAATACATGTTGAGTTTTGCCTGCGAAGGCTTGCCAGTATATTTTCCATTTCAAGATTAACTTTAGCAAAATAGCCTACAGTTTTTGCAGGACGGATCAGAAATTAGTTTGTAATGTAAATTGAACTTCAAATCTTTTCCAAAGAGACTTCAAAAAGTACCATGTCTACAGTAAATATGGGGAACATTTAGCGATGCTGTGGAGTTACTTTGTTGCTTTAGGCGGTGCTTCTCAACCCAGTACTTGGGGACCCACACATGGTCCACATTTTTGCTAGGAGTTGGCAGGGAACAAAACGCGGACTGTCTGGGGTCCCCTAGGACTGGTTTGAGGAACACTGGCTTGGGGTACAAAAGGCCTTCCACATGGACATTGTCAAATCAGAAATCAGCTTCTCAGCCTTCTGGAAGAGTACCCAAAGAAGAGTACCCAAAGTCATTTCCCACAATGGCCAGTGTGGATTCCCCAAATGCGGAGGGGCAGCTTTTCATCTCCACTTCCACCCCGTAGCAAGGACATTCCTTAGATGTCACCCTGTATCAGATCTCTCTTTCAGCTTCTACACAAGTTGTTAGCCAACTAATATTTTAATGTGTTTCTAAATAAACACCTGTTATTGGGGCACAGAGGTTTATGCGCACTGTAAAGTAGCTGCAAAGGACAACTTTAACTTGTTGTTGGTATGATGACAATGTTTAGGCAGTTATAAGTAGTTGTCTGGGTCGAGTAGAACTTTTTTAAACCTTATTCATTTTCAGAGTCAAGTTCATTTAAAATACACCTGGAACTGAATACTGGTTCTTCACAATATTCTATTTATTTGCCTGCCTGCCTGCCTGTCTGTCTGTCGGTCTTGTTTCCCAACAATCCTGAACCTGTCTTTAATATATATTGCAAAAACTATGTGGACAACCCTATTAATTAGAGGGATTGCCTAATTAAACCACAGCAGTTGCTGATTAACATATGTAATTTAGCATACAATCTCCTGCAACAAACAGTAGCAGAATGGGTGGTTTTACATGAAATGTTAGTGACTTCCCACTAAGCATCATCACAGTACGCCATCCTTCCAACAAATCAGTTTGCCACATTTTTGCCCTGCTGGATCTGTCAAATGCAAGAGAAATGATTATGAAGGTCAAGTGTCAGGACAAACATGCTCCCAAAAAGAGACCTAATGACTCAATGCCAATACCCACCCTGAATGGTAGCAAATCCCACCAGCAATGTCCCAACATCTAATGGAAAGTCTTCCCAGAAAAGCAGAGGCAATCATAGCAAGAAAGGGTGGATCAACTTCAAATTAATACCCTTGGATTTGAAATGAGTTGGTCAAACTTGTGTCCGCATACCTTTGGCCGTATAGTGCATCAATCTGTATATGATTAAAAACACATTTGCCATATTCACCACTGCATCACCTTCCCTTTCATTCAAATGTCTTACTGTGCAGGTACTGATGGGAGCCACTAATGACTCTCACTTACCTTGCATTTTCTTTTTTTTTTTTTTTTTGGGGGGGTGACTTCTGCCTTTCTAAAAAAAAACAGCAAATGACTATTCAAAAAGCTGCTTATGAAGTCCAAGCTGGCAGTGAATCTGGAGGCTTATTCCAGAGCCTTCATAGAACATATAACATCATTCTGAGAAGTGACAGAGAAGAGGGATGCTTTAAAGGAGATAAGGAAATTAAGCTTGGCAGTATTGAGCTATCCATACTCCAACCCACGGGTGAGCGGCATATTTTTGCACCCCTATGCCTTTCTCAAATATATAGTTAATCTTTCTACTATGCCATTTAATTATTGTTGTGAGTAGTCCTGATATTTGTGGATATATGATATTTCTGCAGTCATCCAAGGTTCACAGTAAGACCACAGAATATTCAACTTATTCATATATTTAAGTTTTCAGCAAAATAGTTTCCACTGCCGTCTTTTCAAAACTAAATTTTAAAAATGATTGTCTTTCAAACACCCCCACCACTGGCTGGATCTGCAATGCCATTGTGTTTGTGTGTGACCTAGAACCTTCAAAATTCCTTTGATAGAGACATCCCTCGTTTGTTCAGTTGTTACTATGACAGTGGTTCATTGTGTTGTTAATCTGTTCTTCCTGTTTGCCATTTCCTCCGCGGCCAACTCTACTTTTCTCTACTACTTGCACTATTATGGTTTCAGCCGTCTTTGGAAAGCGGCACGATCATTATCGCAACATGCACGTGTGCACACGGACTGTATAGCGTGGCGCTGGTCCATGTGAAAGCTGACATGCACCAGCAGGGGCAACCAGCACCACACCAGCCTATGGAAACTGTGGTTTCATCATGGTTGAGTGCATTGGCGGGTGGCTGTCAATTGCCCCAAACTGGGTGGGTGGGGCACGACCTCTCTTCCCCAGTGCAACTGAAAGCTGGAGAAGGTCAAGAAAGAAAGAAAGAAAGGGCACAGCAGTGGTGCACGTGCTCTCTGCTCATGAGACTACTGGAGGATGACTGCCCTGAAGGAAATGCTGCCACCCAGCTGACCTGTTGTATTTTCTCCTTTCCCCTCAATAAACCTTGTGTTAGGCACATGGGTCATAAGGAAGTAAATGGATTTTTATATGCTATTATAGGCAACAATTAAAATTTACAAAAGTATTACAATGAATGGATCAAAGACAAAGATTTCAAATCTAGCGTGCATGTAAATTGGAAATCATTAATATCACGCTTTAAAAAAAAACAAAACATTACACACGTGTGCCTGCACTGATTCTTAATCGAAACAGACATTTTAGCGCAAACTTATTTCTGTAGAATCGCGGTAATAAGGCAACTTTGAATATATGATCAATAGCAGGATGTATAAACGAAGAAAGAGAAGAAGTTGTACACGTCGTTATGTTTTTGTGCACCATGCGGCAACAGCTTTGTAGAATTGCACTTCAAATTTCATATGGGACTAGTGGGACTATTTTTACATAACAACCCAGATCATGGTAATGCTGCAAATCCAGAAGAGGAGGAGATGGGCTGAATGAAGTTACAGCTCCAGCATAATCAGGAGATGATTGATAAGCCTAACCAGATCAGAACTGTTAACTAGAATGACTACAAACTAGTAAAATAATATCCTTACCATTTTGCATGAAATATATTTGCGTCTTTTCCCTCCGTCCTGTTGCAAATATTAAATTGATGTTGCAGCAGTTCACCTTCTGCCAGAGTACAAGTGACAGGAAGCTAACAAACTGCTTACACTTCCTCTTCTATTACAAAATTTGTTGAAGGGGGAGGGTAAGTACTTTCTGACAGGAAATATCAATGTGATGCTCCGTAACAGCGAAACATTCAGTTGCACGTCTATGATGCATTCATAATGCATTAATAGAACATTCATAAGCAGTATGTAAGCACACCTCAACATTGCAAGAACAGCTTTAATTAATAACAAACATTATACGATATGGAGTCGACACCTTAGTTGCCCGGGGCTTTATGCCCCTGGTAGGGCCACCCAAGGCAAACAGGTCCGGGGTAAAGAAACGGACAAAGTGCGGCTCAAAAGACCCCTAATGATGTATAAAATCACAGATTTACGGTTTCCCTTGCCTGGACGCGGGTCACCGTGGCCCCCCTGGAGCCAGGCTTGGGGGTGGGGCTTGATGGCGAGCGCTTGGTGGCCAGGCCTATACCCATGGGGCCTGGTCGGGTACAGCCCGAACAAGGCACGTGGGTCCCCCCTCCAATTGGCTCACCACCCATAGGTGTTGGGTGCAATGTGAGCTGGGCAGTGGCCAAAGGCGGGGACTTTAGTTCGATCCTCAGCTGCAGAAGCTAGCTCTTGGGACATGGAATGTCACCTCTCTGCTGGAGAAGGAGCCTGAGCTGGTACGCAAGGTTGTGAAGTTCCGTCTAGACATAGTTGGGCTCACTTCGACGCATGGCTTGGGCTCTGGAACCAGTCTCTTTGAAGGGGGTTGGATCCTGTTCCACTCTGGAGTTGCTCACAGGGAGAGGCGCCGAGCAGGGGTGGGCATACTTATTGTCCCCTGACTGGGCGCCTGTACATCGGGGTTTACCGTGGTGGAAGAGAGGGTAGCCTCCCTTCCCCTTCGGGTGGGGGGACGGGTCCTGACTGTTATTTGTGCTTATGCGCCAAACAGCCGTTCAGAATACCCACAGTTTTTGGAGTCTCTGGAGGGGGTGTTAAAGAGCACTCCTCGTGGGGACTCTCTTGTTCTACTGGGGGACTTCAATGCCCACGTGGGCAATGACAGTGAGACATGGAGAGCCGTGACTGGGAGGAATGGCCCCCTGATCTGAACCCGAGCGGCGTTTTGTTGTTGGACTTCTGTGCTCGTTGCGGATTGTCCATAATGAACACCATGTTCAGGCATAAGGGTGTTCATATGTGCACTTGGCACTGGGACACCCTAGGCCACAGTTTGATGATCAACTTTGTAGTTGTGTCATCAGACTTGTGGGCGCATGTCTTGGACACTCGGGTAAAGAGCGGGGCGGAGCTGTCAACTGATCACTACCTGGTGGTGGGTTGGCTCCACTGATGGGGGAGGAAGCCAGCCAGGCTTGGCAGGCCCAAGCTTATAGTGAGGGTCTGCTGGGAACGTCTGGCAGAATCCCCTGTCAGGAGGAGTTTCAACTCCTACCTCCAGCAGAACTTTTCTCATGTCCCAGGGGAGGTGGGGAACATTGAGTCCGAATGGGCCATGTTCTGCACCTACATTGTGGAGGTGGCTGACCGGAGCTGTGGCCGTAAGATGGTCGGTGGCTGTCGCGGTGGACACCACTGTGGGATGGTGTCAATTTGAAGAAAGAGTCCTATCGGGCTTCAGTGGTCGCTGAGGCAAAAACTCGGGTATGGGGGGAGTTTGGTAAGACCATGGAAAACGACTTCTGGACGGCTTTGAGGCAATTCTGGTCCACCATCCAGCGGCTCTGGGCAGGAAAGTGGTGCAACATCAACACTGTTTATGATGGGGATGGGGTGCTGCTGACCTCAACTCAGGACGTTTTGGGTCGATGGAAGGAATACTTTGAAGACCTCCTCAATCCCACCAACACGCCTTTCAATGTGGATGCAGAGGATGGGGACTTAGGTGTGAACTCCCCTATCTCTGGGATGGAGGTTGCTGAGGTGGTTAAAAAGCTCCTCAGTGGCTGGGCCCCAGGGGTGGATTAGATCCGCCTGGAGTTCCTAAGGCTCTGGATGCTGTGGGGCTGTCCTGGTTAACACGCATCTGCAGCATCGTGTGAACATTGGGGGCAGTGCCTCTGGACTGGCAGACCACCCAACCTCTTTATGAAGGGTGTGCGCCAACTTTAAGGGGATCACACTTTTCAGCCTCTCTGGTAAAGTCAATTTGGGGGTTCTGGAGAGGAGGGTCCACCGGATTGTCGAACCTCGGATACAGGAGGAGCAGTGTGGTTTTCGCCCTGGCCATGGAACAGTGGACCAGCTTTATACTCTCCGCGGGGTTCTGGAGGATTCATGGGAGTTTGCCCAACCTGTCTACATGTGTTTTGTGGACTTGGAGAAGGCATTCGACCGTGTCCCCTGGGGAGTCCTGCAGCGGGTGCTCCGGGAATATGGGGTGCCGGGCTTCCTTTTAAGGGCTGTCCGGTCCCTGTATGACTGGTGCCAGAGTCTGGTCCACATGGGCGGCAATAAGTCGAAATGAGTTTCCTCTGTATTGTGGCTGCGGTCTTCCTTAGAGGTAGGGTGAGGAGTTTGGTTATTTGGGAGGGACTCAGAGTAGAGCCGCTGCTCCTCCGCATTGAGAGGAGCCAGATGAGGTGGCTCGGGCATCTGATTAGGATGCCTCCTGGACGCCTCCCTGCAGAGGTGTGCTGGGCATGTTCCACTGAGAGGAGGCCCTGGGGAAGACCCAGGACACGCTGGAGAGACTATGTCTCTCGGCGGGCTTGGGAACGCCTCGGGATTCTCCCTGAGGAGCTGGAGGAAGTGGCCAGGGAGAGGAAAGTCTGGGTTTCCCCGCTGAGACTGCTGCCCCTGCGACCCGACCTCAGATAAGTGGGAGAACATGGATGGATGGAACGTTTGTTATTAATGAAAGTATAGCTGTCAGGATATAACCTGCTTATGAATGCTGCTTATGAATTACCAAATGTTCAAATTCATAATCTAATCAGATAAAACTATCATCCACGTCTGTCTGAGAGTCATTACTTTATTTGTTACTATTATGTGCTTTGATTAAAATCTGTACGGAGATGGATGTATTTGAAATTTAAATTTGAATAAAGATGTTAAATTGACTAAGTGTGGAACATAAAACAGAATGCATTAAAAGGCATATGCGGTCTTTCAGAATCGCACAGATTGAGAAAGGTATTTTAATAAAGGATTTTGTGGAAATTTTCCAGTAATCTAAATGTAGTACTGTATAGCTTTAGAATTAAAACCAGGAATTAGATCAAGGCACTTTCTAAGAAAGTAAGGCCTTTTATGATTAGTTACCTTTTGGCCATCACTGTGATGTAGAAGAAATAGCGTCCAAGTAAATCATTCAGAACTTTAAAATATCCACCAAATATATATTACAGCTTATTGTACAGCGCCTTCACAATGTATTCACTCCCCTTGGACTTAACATTTTGCTTTAACAATCTTCATCAAATGCAAATAATGCAAAATATACTGTATTATGCAGCTGCCATCACTAGATCTATCAAGCACTCATCCTGCTGCCTTGCATTGTGGGTTGTCAGTTCCACATGGGATGAAGCTGTTTCTTTATCTCCTTCCCACTTCTTGGATGAACCACTTGCATTTCCCGATTCAATGGAATACTCTACCTGCCCTTTGCTAAGCCACCTCACCTGCTAACAGTCTGCTATGCCTATCTGACGTCCTCTGAGCTCTAGGGACTGTCTGACCTTGCTAAAGTTCTGTGTTAATTTGGATAAAACTGTACTATGAATGAATATATAGAACGAATAGTTGACATGGATGGGCTGCTGAAGACCAAAATGGGTTCCAATGCTTTCAGCAAAGAACAGACACTGAGACTAAAATGGACACAGGCTTACTGAAAATAGACAGATGAAGACTGGTAAAATGTCACCTGGTCTGATGAATCTCAATTTCTGCTGCGACATGCAGATGCTGAGGTTTGATTTTTCGCATGAATCCATGGACCCACCTGCCTTGTGTCAGGAGTTCAGGTTTATGCTGATGATATAATGAAGTGGGGGATGCTTTCTTGGCACAAACTGGATCCCGTAATCCCAAGTGTCATCTACATACCACAATATACCACAGTATAGTTGCTAATCATGTACATTTCATTATGGCCATATACACATCTTCTAATGCTTACTTCTAGCATGGTCATCTCAAACTGTTTTATGAACATGAGGAGTTCGATATCTTTCACTGGCTTAGCCAGTCGCTGGATCAAAATCCAATCGAGCACCATTAGGATGTGGAGGAATGGGGGATTCGTGGCATCAATCATGTCTACAATAGACCAAAATCCCTAAGTAACATTTTATGCATCTTCTTGCTGCAAAGAGTTTAGGATGTTCTGGCTGGTTAGCAAGGCTGGGCTGGCCATTTGGCATATCGAGCATTTCTTACCCAGTGGGCGGGTGGGTATGTCAGCCGGCGACAAAATGCATCACTCGGCAATAGTTATCATTCCCCCACCCCCCGCTGAAATTTTCTCCAAAGTCCGGGGCCAATTTTTAGTCCAAATCTACCCCTGCTGTTGAGTGTACAAAAACATAAATAATAATTTAAATATACCATAACTGGTATTTTGGTATTTAGCATACTTGGTTCAGGGAACCTGCACATGAGGCAATGACATATACAATATTCCTACCTTATGTACTATTCAAAGCTTCAGGCAAATGTGTAGTTATGAAGAATACAAATTGTGGCCATATTCTGGCAGTAATACTGCTTCTGCTTTCGCATTCTGCCTAGTATCCTATAATCAGATTGAGGTCTGGGCTCTTTGTTCACCAAGGCAACAAATTGGATGTTATGAGCAAATCAAGATGTCTGCGCATTTCGTAGTGAACCCACATCTTTTTTGACTCACAAAGATCAATCGTGACGTTTTATTTATATAATGCGATATATTAAGGCAATGATTCGGTGAGAATGAAAACCAGCATGGTCGTAGTTTTATGCCCCTGATTTAATACGGTTCACCAGTGTTTACACAGAATCATATTTGTCCTTCATATCTCACCAATACCCAGTTCCAGTACTGTAAAAAATACTATTACAATACAACGATGGCAGGCCATGTATTCTGGTAAAATACTTGATTTCCAGTCTTGCGAATGAATGGAATCGGATAGTTGATCTATTATAGTATTAGTTAGTCTGAGAGTCGGTTGTACCCACTATAATATGCAGTTTAATTCAAGGTGCTTGATACAATAAGCCAAGTACAGCACAATTTGTTTTGTACGATCTATTCCATTACTAGCTCGGGAGAGGCTAAAAGTTTGCAAAAAATCTGCAACGATCTGGCTTTCATACTTCCATCATTACATAATCACGAATTACTTATTCGTTCAAAATGTGCCCCTTATGAAAGACATGTACTAAGTTTCCCGACTTCCCTTAAATCCATCGATGAGAACTCAAATGATGATCTGCTTGTGCAACGGATTTCCTCGCTCATCCAACTTCCATTACTCAGACGATTTTTTGCTAACGTTTATAAGCTCTCCGGTCGACATTTTTCAGGGCGCGTCAATTAATTTCATGCCAGCCAATCAGAACATGTAAATCCAAGTGGCACCGCCCCAAACTTCGTAACGCTGCCCATACGCTGCTACGTATTGTCTCCGTTTGCGTCCTATGCGTCAGGTCTCAATTGCATTCGATTTTTAAGCTTTCTCCGTGTTTGTTTTATTTTATTTTTTATAAATGTTGATGCGTTTTAATTGTATACATGGAATGATGGATCATTAGAATTATAATCATTATATAAATGTAGGCCATGTTGGCCACTGTCTAAAACGTTCTTAAGGAAGCGATAGCTATCTGGCTATAAATTACTCTTCTGTATAAACAAATCAACTAGGGGAAACGGCAAGCGGGCAGACTAGTGAAAAATGACGGAGGAACTTTGGGGATCGTGAAAACAACACTACACTGCAGCTGGAAGAAGACCATAATCCTCCAGTAATAGTTCTTCTATATAGCAAAAAAAAGTCAGAGAACCTCACTGAATCCATTTCATTTTACTGGGAAAGCAAAGAGAACCACTGAAGGCCTAGATATTCCAGTGAGACCCCTGTTCCAGCAGGTTTTGTCGCTGTCTGGGTTTTGAGAGACTCGACGCCACACCAGGTCTGTGCGCTATTTATTGATCTGAATTAGCCATTACTTGTTATTAACTGCCTCAGTTAAAAAACCTAAACCGAGTTAAAGGGTTTTTCTCATGCTGTGAATGTGGGAGATATGCATTGCTTTTAAATGACTAGTTGGTTACAATCAGGTGGTTGAAGGATAGCTAAGTAGCTGGCTAGCTAACTGTGTGCTGCAGTTGCAGGCCAGTTACCTTGGTAGCAGAGTTATATCTGGATAAGATTCACTCGGTTATATTCGTGTATTATAAATGATACAGTTAAAACAAACAGCATTTTTAAAGCCAAATTTAATAGATGGCCGCGTAACTGTAGAAGATCATCTTATGTAGCAGGCCGGGTTGCTAATCAGGTTTTGTAAATTTGCTTATGATGTGCAGTACGTTGTGAACTACTTGGTCGGCTGTAAGGAAAAAAAAAGTTGAAAAGACATGCAGATAACTTAAAGCAGATGAATGGAAAAGCCGAAACGACTTTTCCCCACTAGGTTTTATATCCAAGCTTCGCTTAAAATGCTGTACGATGTTTCTTTAGCAAGTTATCTAGCTGGCTACCCACGTTGTTAAACGTAGAGCGTTAGCTAGGCAGGTAGTTAGCCAGTAACATGTAAAGCACTTGGCTCGAGAAAACGCCTTTATATACAATCCGTTGTTGTGCATAGTCGAAAAAAATGATGGGTCAAGTATTTTTATATTTGGATTGTTGTTGCCATACGTATAATAGGATCTGAGTCATTGTCTGTCTGAAATGTTCTAAAATTTACATCGCACATCACTGGATGAACACTATCGGCGTTACTTTACCATTTGGCAGTATTCTCATCTGCATCATGCGCTTTTTGGAAAATGTAATCTTCTGTACAATTAATGAACATAGATGACAGCCTGTCATGTAACGGAACATTGCTGTCAGATCTTTTGAATGTTATCGAAACATACGCATGACAAAATTTGAGCCATACTGTGAAACACACGGTTGTGTGTGTTTTAAAGCAGAGCCATAACCATACATTTCCGACCTTTTCTGTTCGTCCAACATTATTATTTGTCTGCTTTCCATGGGACTCATTGTTAAAAGCAGTTTGTAACTTTGGAAAGTTATGAAGAATTATCTGGATTTATGAATGTTTTGCTCTTATGATCTTTACACAGATACTGAGATGGTAACATTAATCAAATTATTTACCAAGCATGAAATATTATACATTGCGCATATATATATATATATATATATATATATATAATATAGACAAATTCGATAAATAAGGTAATTTTTGTAAAAAGTATATCAATTCTTAGAATTTGTAACTAATGGAATCTTTTTATTGGTTATAACCACAACCAAATTGTTTCTGTGGCCTCTGCAGTGGTGAGGTGACACTTTGTGCCGTTCTACCATACAAAATTGTTTCAGTTCATGTACAGATTTGCGATATCATGCTGTCACATTTTTGTGGGATTGAGGTCATACAATCTGAATTGACCATTGAAAAAAAATGTAGTTTTTTCTATTTGAGCCACTGTGCTTTCTTTACTCCAGTATTTTTGGATCTTTGTCACATTTTGTGACCCAGCCTCTCCTGAGTTTTAGATCACAGGCAGGCACCCTGACATACTTGTGTAGAATTTCCTGTTTCAACTTGCGAATCATTGGTCTCACAATGATTGTAAGCCATCCAGACCCCGAGGCACCGAGCAGGGCCCACGCTATTACGCTCCTTCCACCAGACTTCACAGTTGGAATAATACTTGGTGCTCTGCATAGTGTTTTTCTCCAAATAGAATATTGTGTACATTAACCTGAAGGTTTTTTTCCCATCTTTCCACCAAACATTGTTCCAGTAGTGCTGTGAATCATTCAGGTGGTTTTCAGCAACCTTGAGATGGGGAACAATTTTATTTTTTTGTGGGGGCAACAGTGGCTTCCTCTTTAACCCCCCATGAACACTGCTCTTCCTCAGTATTTTTCTTGTTATAGATTCATGAACATGGATGTTATCAAGTGCAAGAGTTGGCTACCCAGTTTTTGCTATCTGCTTGTAGTTCTTTGCCACTGGTTTTGAAGGCTTTACGGCATGCCTATGAAATGATCTTTGTAGGATATACTAGTAGTGCTGCTGAATTTCTTCCATTTGTAAACTGCCTGGCTGTGGACTGATGGAAACTCAAATCTTCCAGTCATACTGTGCTTGAAAATAATTAGTTAACTGCAGATAACATAAATGGTATGGCTTTTATTTTTATCTGGTGCATTAATAGACCTCAAGTTACCCTTTTTCATTATCCTTGAGGTTCATGTACTTTGCTTTTCAATGACCTTTTATTGGTGTAACCATTTGGTGTAAAATGACAGATGATGGTTAGTGAGGAGACCAGACATTTATTGAGTCACACCTCCATCCCAATAGTAAAAAACACATTGGCTGTGCTTCCACAAAGAAATTAGTATTGAACATTAAAACAACCAAACATCTTTACAGACAAGCAAGCTGAATGCCTTGTGAGCTGTGGATTGAGGATTCTGATTAACATTTCATAGTCATGATGTTTGAATGCTTAGTCTAAGTACTTTTTTAGACTTTAATAGTGTCAGTAATTCTGGAAAATATTAGCGAATAGCCTGCTTGTTTTCGATCAAATTTGTTTGGTAAAGATATGAAAATGCAAAATGTGTGTTAAATGAGACCTCTGTAATTTTGTTTATCAAAATTCAGAATTCCTTATGGTACACACATTTTTCTATTTCAGCGCTATTAGTCCAGTAAATTGTGTACCATTTGTATTACCAACATATATGTATAAATATAATCAGAACTTGTATTGTATTCTTACAGTATAACAATACATAGTGGAGTTGGTTAACTGTAGTTTGGTGTTATGGCCAGAGTAGTGTAGTTATTGAATATATTTTAGGTTTTGTCAGATACCAGTCTTGATCCTTATTGTAAGTGTTTCAGCAATATCAAGCATTTATGAAAATGGACAATTACATGATTAAAGCCAAGTGTGAGAGAGAATACTCTAAACTTGTTTTTACCTTTTTGAATTCTATTTTAATGTATCCTTTTTATTTTCAGTTCTTGTGTTGTTGTTTTTGTTTCAGTAATAAGTAAAAGAAGGATTTATGTAAAAGATGGCCGAGCTGGCAATTTATAAATTATCCCTCTAACTGAGATGTATTTTCATTATATGAGTATCTGATCTCTTCTTTTCTTTTTTTTAATAATTTCAGAAATTCAGGACATCGTGTGAAATGTTTGTGACATTATGTTGTTTAAAAACATTGTGTAGGCAACATATGGTCTGTTATTATGAATGTCTGCCCATTTAAGAAATTCACTTTGACAGCCAACAATCCTGCTACAACAGCATGTAATTAGAAAATTTGTGTTGTCTAACTAGGAAAGGATATTTTGTTAGGCTTTGGTGTTAAAACACAATTCTTGACACAGCCTTTCCAGAAAAGAAACTTTATCACTGAGTTGGTGCTTCCATGAACAATATCACATACAAATTGATTTGGCAAAGTTGAAATGCTCTTACCATTGAAATGTTCCCGTAGATGTTCAGTTTCACTTGTAAGTAGAGAAGCACCAGTGGCATTGGCCAACTATTGGTATTGTTCCTATATAGGCCATCAGCCTATGGTTAAAAATGAGCTGATATTTACTGCCAGTAATCACCATTAAAATTGTGATCTGTTATGCTTTGCACACCCACGTAATAAACAGATATGGAAATGTCTGTCATGTGGAATCTTTTAAATATTACGAAAAATGTTACAAATGCATTTTGCAAACATTGCTCTGCTGAAATTTTGCAATGAGGATTTACTGATAAATTTTACACAGCAAATTTAATTCACCTTAAACCAAAAGTGAACAGTATGAAGAGAGAATCTATTCTAATAAAGAAGGCTGCAGTAATGCCAAATAACACTAGTCTGTCAATAACACAAGCATGTATCAAAAGAGAATTCAGTACAGACAGTGCAAACTCATAATGTACTGCTTGGAAAATTTTGGACTTTGTCGTACTTGACCTTTTGTTATAAATACTGTGGAAACCATCTATAGTGCTCACGGTTATAGTGATCAACTGCTTATGTGAATAAAAAACTTTAGGACAAAATCATTCCTGTACTAATGCTGTTCTAAATAATTTGCTTATAGTAATCAAGTAGTCTGCTTACAGTATTCATTTTTGGTCTTGACAACATATGGAAAAAATTTAAACTGTAAATTTTTTTTTCTATGATTGCCCTTCTCTGCCTTGCGGTAATCTATCTGCTTCTAACTAGCTACCTGAGGCTAATGCGGTGTGCACAGAGGACATGACCGTCATTTTCTGTCAATGACAAATATTGACTCATCAAAGCTTATGGTAACTGGCAAAAATGAGCCACTGAGATTCAGCAGCAAAACTACAATAAGCGCTTTGAGACAATGTAACATTGTGAAAATGCTCTGTATAAAGTGAACTGAATATTACGTGTGCAGCTTCTGTAACTGCAGTGTATCTTTCTGGGCTTCTGGAAGAACAGAGTGTTGCCATCTTCACCACCCTGGGAGCATTTAAAAAAAAAATGCAGATATTTCTGTTTTGCTTTTCAGGTGGTTGATGCAAGATTTTCCAACATACACTCTCTTAATTCCTCTTAAGTCACGCATAATGTCCTTTAATGTTTTTTTTATTAAAAGATCTGTATTTTAGCTGAACTATTCTTGTATATTGTGATTGTACGGTAAAAAATTAAGTACAAATTATGCAGTGAACATAAATGTCTACTTACTCACTACTTCCATGGTTAAGCTGATTCAGTTGCTCTCCAATTTATGCTTTTGTCTAGGGACGCTGCGATCAGGGCTTTTGGGGCCAATTGCTAATCGCTTGAATCAAAATTGGCCGTTACTTATTGTCGATAATGGGGAGAGATCTTCCATTTAAAATGTAACTTCAGCAACAGTTGTTGCATCCCACCCCAAGGGATCTCTGCTTCGCACACATTGCATACGGCGATATTGTCTTTTTTTGACACCCATGTAGAACTGCCAGACCATTGAAGCCATCTTAGTGAGCTGTTTTTGCAGCACGGCCAATATGTCTTGTGTTTTGTCATCTGATTGGCTTTTCTTATCACCCTTAATTGAGAATTCTGATACTTATTTTGAATGAATATTGGCAGATAGTGATTGGTAGTCGATGGACTGGAGCATTCCTAATTGTACGTCATCTGCAAAATCGGTTTTTGAGATTGGCCAAATTAACAGATCATCGAGTAATTAAGACTGAAAATTGCCTGATTTTGAAACGGCTGATTGAAAAATTTCTGTTCATCTGTCTGTCTTTAGGCTACTGCTGGTTAATTTTGAACTTTCATTCAACTGTTTATTCATGTCATGGTTGTGGCGTAGCCTGGAGCTTATCCCGAGCAGCATAGGCACATGGCTGAGGTACTTGCTGTGCCAGTACAGCATAGACCCAAACACAGTCAAACTGAGCATATGCCTCAGTTCCACCAGCACGGAGTCAGTGCTGGGCTTATCGCTTTGTGCCTTTTGAGAAAATAGGTGCGTTTCTACCAATTAAAAAAAAAAAAAGAACAGAACAGAGATGTTACCTCGGCAGAAGTGAGTGTAAAGTAAATGTTCATAAGAATTCAAAACATATCCAAAAACACTGATCTGTTTTTACTTAAGTTTTTATAAACTTTTTTTTTTGGTGTCTGCAGTTTTTAGAGTATGACTCGTAGCATTTTCTCTCTATTGCCTGTATCAACTTTTGTCTCCTTAAAGGCTGTGTGTGTGTTTCTTGCTTCCTTTTGAAGATCACGCAATAGTGATGTCGCAAAAAACACGATTGCTATCCCGAATGAAGCGGTATGTTAGATTTTTTTTTTTGTAAATTTAGTTTACTGAACATAATTTCTTTTTATATGTGCTCAGCATTAGCTGTTGGCAATAATCAAGGCTAGCATTCCCCTCTCAATGAAGAAATTCAGTTACTATTGATGCAGGGTATTTATTAAGCTGTTCTGGTTATCTATGGCATCATGATTACAGTTGGCTGCACTGCTGGTTACACTGATTAAAATATCGTTTTACAGCACTCATCGGGTCATATGGTTCACTGTGAATTTACTAGCAAACTTATGGCACAATAGCTCATAATATTTTGTGGTAATTTATTTGCCATTTATGTTTGTGGTATGGTGTCTATTTTTACATGCCCAACATTTTGTAAATGGTACTTGAACAAAAAGTGCTCTTCAGTTTATTTTGTCACGTTGAATTACTTAGAATTTCATTGAAATAAAATTAAATTTGTTTATCCATTGGAAAAATAATATTTTACCCTTATTACCCCACCTGCCCTCTTTGTCCTTAAAGTGCAAGGTATAAATAGGAAATTGCAAAAACTACCACTATATGCAATGTCTGCCCAATTTAGCTTGTGTTGTTTGTGAAAAATGACAATGGATTTTGATCACTGGACACTTAAGAGGTGGGTGCTTTCTATACAAGTAAACCAGAAGGCATATTTTGCCTGGCAACCTTTATGAAACCATTATACAATATTATTTGTGTGTTATTTCAACTGGAAAATGGTTCAAAATTGTATGAAAGTGTAACATTTCTATGTAAGTTTTTCAATGGATTTTTTTTTCCCTTTCATTTAAAATGAAGGAATTAAGAATCCGCATGCTCTGAGAAAATGGCGACTTCGGCGCGTAAGTTGTACAAAGTTACGTTTGTTTTGAAACTCTTCTTAGTGTTCAGGGAATATGTATTCAATAGAAGCTTACACTGAATAAAATAGAATTTTTTAAGGAAGACTGGGCATTTATCACATTTTACAGGACACGTTTTTGTTTTCTCATATTGACTATTTTATTATTAAAAGCCTATCGGCTACTTTAATGATGACATGTGGCTAACGTGTTTGTTGGTTAACTTATAGATAAACGGCTAATGTCAAGGTGTGTGCCGGCCAAGTTAACATTTAATAGTGTTTAATAGTTCAGTGTTGCTGGAATACAAGCTTTACTGACTTTGCAAAATTTCTCCTAAAGACTGGGATGTTAGTCTTTACAATGCTTCACTTGGTCGCCGCATCGACATCCATGGCCTTTCCATGCTTCTCTGTAACATACTTACAAATTGCACTTTTTACTAAAGCAGCTTGCGAAGTGCCTTCAATTGCGGCATGTGCCATGATCGGCCAACTCGGTATGTTCAGTGGCCTTTGAGAGGAGGGTAGAGCGCGTGTGTGTGTGTGTGCGTGCGTGTGCGTGTGCGTGCGTGTGCGTGTGCGTGTGCGTGTGCGTGTGCGTGTGCGTGTGCGCGTGCGCGTGCGTGTGCCTGCGCTGTAGTGATGTGTGGCGAATGTTGAAAACTGCATTGATGGCACCGATAATGTTGAAAATGA
>JABFDZ020000040.1:6584608-6602851 GCA_019775955.2 Pollimyrus isidori | reverse complement strand
GGGCCCCCCCACCCCCCCCCCCCCCCCCCCCCCCCCCCCCCCCCCCCCCGCCCCCCCCGCCCCCCTGGAGGCGCAGTCGTGGCGTGTGTCTCTGCATGAATATAAGAGAGCATGAGTGTTTTGATTGTAGATTTATTACAGTAATTAGGTTTGCACGTATCAGCTTTTTCTTGCTGTATGATTGCTCTTTGTAGTTGTCTAAATATAAATTGATTAGTCTCATGTGTTTTGTAACTGCAATGCACAAAGTGATAAGCTAAAACGTCGACTTAAATACAGGCTTGGGGAACAGTACTCATTGGTAACCGGGGGACTGCTTGTAAAATGGTTATTACCACCGAAATGTTAAAAATGGTAAATGGCTTGTTGATGAAAGTAGATACCTTAATATTTTTTTAGCACTTGGTGCCTCTGAACTGGTGGAAAGGTTCATGGTGATCCTGTATTGGGCAAGTGGTGATGGATGGCAGTACTATCAGTAACTTGTTACACTGAAACAAAGTATTACCTCAAAAATGTACTTCAAATGAGTTTTGCTTAGTCATTCTTAGCATCTGTTACTAACCTGTGTCTTCAATAGTGCTGCTGTGTGTAGTTACGCCCAGTTTTTCACCCTAGACACACATTTTTAGTTGTAGATCACTTGCCTGGAATGTGCACACAGATTCCTCGGAGACTGTATCATCCTGCATTCTGCCAGACACCTCCCTTGAGCTGCAGTCAGACCCATTTTGAGGCATACTGTTAGTGTTCCTCTGCGAGAGGGAGGATGATTGCTTGGGGAAAATGTCTGTGTCTGCCTCTCTCTTACATACACACAGGCAATGTGTGGATTAACATGTTACCAAACTATGCAGTAAGACTTGTAAGCTCAATATCCTTTCTTCATTGAATGTTTGTATTTTTAAGTTTTGTTTTCTAAAGGTCTACACGGCTAAGACAAATGCCCCTCACATGGTCTTCCCTTAGTCATGTGTTCCAAAAACATTTAAATGAACCAGGTTTGAAAATTCAGTTAAATAGAAATGTATAATAATGTAAGGGAAGGTTATTATTGGTCATCAGATGTTGTCACCCTGTTACCCAAATTAGATTTCTTCTCTTTACATCATTAAAAGTTAAGATTAACTTTATACAAGGGGGAAATTCTGGAATACGAAATGGAATACCAGTACACTGCCGGCCATTCTTAGGCATGTGTATTCATTTGTAAAATTGTGTATAACTTGAGCTTTTTTGGAATCTTGATTGACCTACATGGTATTTTTTGTGATTGGAGGCTCTGTTTGAGTGCAGTGCTAATGATATATTGTATTTGAGGGTGTTTGCATGCATCTTATTACTTCAGTAGAAATGCTGGAATTTTGTTTAAATTTGTAGCAAAATGGAATTCCAATTCTTATGTTCTGTGAAATTTTCCAGTCTGCCATGACAGTTGCACCTTTTCCCAACATGCCCGTGGTTATTTAGAAACGGGAAAACATTTTCATAGATATACTACTATATCGTTATGTTCATTTTTTTTTTAAATTGTACCACGCAATAGAGAACAACATCTATTGTACGGCGCCGCCCTGAGTCGGTATCAAAGATCGGAATCGCGGCCGATCCAGGAAACCACATCAGCTACCACAGCCCAATCCAAAATCTGATCTATTTAATTTCTCATGTCCCACTAATTTACATCAGTCGCATAGATTTCAAAGTCCTGTGACACGCAGCACACGGTGTGTCGGTTCATGTAATAAGTGGAATGGGAGGTTTATCAAGAGATGTGTGTTAGGTGCTTACTTATTTTAAATTACTGAGACCTTGTATGATGTGATCATTGTGAATATCTTTCTGGGATTTATTGAGGGAGAAGTAAAGTCATACTTACCCATGGCGTTTGATTTCAGCACAGCAGAAATCTGAAATTTAAAGTCCAGGTCTGTGGATGTTTGGAAACGTGTTTTTAAAAGGCATTTATTTTTGCAGATAACTAAATATTCATTAGTATCTTGTGTCCTGTTTTCCCTTCATTCGAAACAGCTATTGTCAGCCAATGGCATCATGAATCCACAGAGAAGGTGGTTTCCTTGTTGCTATCCCACCTACCCTTGCTGCAGCCAAGGAACAGTGAAGCCAAATGTGAGTACATGAAGCTTCTCCAAAAGGTGCTGAGTCACACCATTGAGAGCAGTCTGTTTGTGGAGGAGAGCAGGCAGCTCCTTTCGTACGCCCTCATCCACCCTGCCACCAGTCTTGAGGACCGCACTTCCTTGGCCATGTGGTTGAACCATCTGGAGGAGCATCTGTCTACTGGCTACGTGCCCATGCGGCCGCCCGTTGGTCCTTATCACTCCCGCCAAGGCTCTGACGAGTGGGTCGGTTCGGAGGCCTCAGACCCTGGTCATGCTTGGCAGGGCAAGC
Organism: Pollimyrus isidori; assembly: GCA_019775955.2. Lineage (NCBI taxonomy): Eukaryota > Metazoa > Chordata > Actinopteri > Osteoglossiformes > Mormyridae > Pollimyrus > Pollimyrus isidori. Next base: position 6,600,439 of record JABFDZ020000040.1, on the reverse strand, counting down.
CCACCTCCAGCTCCTCCTCTGGAAGTCAGAATGGACACCTGAGTTTTCATGGGCCAAGCGGAGTGCCCTCTCCGATCAACAGTGTCTGCACCGGCACCAACACAGGTGAGATACCGTCTGTGCATGATAGGATGTAGGATTATCTATAGTAAGGGGCAGTACTTGTAGTTTAATCACAATGATTTTTTTTTTTTTGTACATGATTGCAACCGCAGTTTTTGGGGCGGTGTGTTTTGTGGATTGGGGTTCTGTGCCCCTAGGCAGAAGGTTGTTGATTCCAATCCCATGGCCACGAGAGTGCTGCCATCATTAGGCGCTTAACCGCAGTCGCTGTAGGGGCTCTGGACCTTAACCATCCCTGCCCCGTCACCCCTTACTCTCACTTGTATGCGGGCCTGTGTCTCATCCAGAACATGATGGGGATGGCAAAAAGACAATTTCCCTATGGGTATGAATAAAATACCACTGTTCTATTTTAGAAGCAATGTCATTGAAATGTAGACTAAGGTGCATGCGTTACATGACCTAAAACTGTTTGAATATAAAAAAAAAAATCCATGGATAACTATAAAATACAAGTGTTCGATACCTAATGCTGTACGACTCTGTGAAATTGCTTAGTTTAGAGTTAAGGTTCTTTGTATGAAATTACAGTGACATCTACAAGTCGTATTGTACTGAATAATTAGCAGAGAAGGACTTGTCAATGTGTACTGTGTTTGCTAATTGATCAGGAGCACCTGTCCTCCAGGCAGAGACTAAAATTACTGAAATGTCTCTGCAGCCTGATCTTGGTATATGTATATTTATCCAATAAAACAGTTTAAAGCCAGTTTAAAATGGTTTTACAGTAATCCAAAGGGAACAACCAAAATGTACAATATTTAACTCTGATACCGTTTTGGAACTGTAGCTTAAACCGCAATTATGCTTTGGCCCCAGAGAAGGCTGGGATTTGCTTGTAATTTTTATCAGCAGAATGTCAGTTTTATACAATTGGTTTATCAGGTGTTTTAGTTGGTACTTTTTTTTTTTTTTTTTTTTTTTTGCAATTTAACAGATTAAAGGAATATATATTTTTCTAAATAAACACCAGTATAGAAAGGTGTAAATTACGTTAAACCAAGAAACATCCTAGGGAATTGAGCGTAGTCAATGAAATTAAAACTTCCACTTTCTGCTCTGTATTTTCAGAAGTTAATCAAGCTTGTTTTTTATTGTTAGTATGTGAATTATTTTTAGAAAAAAAAACGTTGCCAAATGTGAACTTTAATTTAGCGATTCATTAGGTATAGAAATGTTTTTACTTCAACTTTTAATATAACAAGGGAGACAATCCTGGTTTGAGGTGTCATGATTGTATCTTAAATTTAGATGTCCGTTAATTAGTAAAGTGACACTTTGCTTTTTTTCTGCCTCTACAAGCAGTGTTGTCTAAGCAGATCCACCCCAGCCCACTGAAGAGGTCCATGTCCCTGGTCCCCTCCAGTCCACAAGCTTGTAGTACTGAATGGCACGGCCAGGAAGACTGCGGGGGGCGGCCAACCATTGGGCCAACGGACCACGCCCCCCTGTCCCCCCAGAGCAGCGTTGCGTCTTCTGGGAGTGAGCAAACAGAAGACCAGGTTGCCACTCGTAACACTTTCCAAGAGGAGGGTAGTGGAATGAAAGGTAAGTGCTTTTTGAGAGGATGGAGAACTTGCGCACATCTGCTAAATTGCATGAGGTTGGATTAATCATTTAAATAAACACAAATTTTAATGTACCCATGTATCTACATTTTAGGTACGTCTGAGTATGACTCATTTTTACAATTCTGCTGAAGTAAAAACGTCCAAATAAGATTGAGAATTCACACTTTAAATATCAAGTTCTATAACAGTGCATTTCCCTAAGGTGTACCCCTGGTCTCTATATGGGTAGTCAACCATTTTTTAGAACTCTCCCACGTAGGTAAATAAAACTCAAGCATTCTCTTTAATTTGTATCTTTCTGTGAACATTTTGTAGTCCTGAATGGGTCTACTAGCACATGTTTAATGTTGGAAGATATCAAAAAAGTACAGTTAGGTTTGAGCTTACGATAAAGAGAGCAAACTGGAAACAACTCTGGAATGGAGAGTCATTTCTTGACCACTGTCTGGCTAGATTTTTCAGGATGTTTTGCATAGTGGAGCATAAACCCAACTGTTTGTTCTGCGTAGCTTGTCACTCTGGCATGTCAGAGAGTGTAAATACTGCAATAGTGGATATGGGGACTAGGCCTGTTGCGATAAACGATAAATCAATTAATTGCACGATAATTAAAATTTGAACAATGATTTTTTTCAGCCGCGATAATTGTCAATTGCATGCTTGTTTGTTTTCCTCGTGTCTCTCTCTAACAAATGGGAATATCGGCTCTTTTTAGCAACCAGGCTCATTTGGCTCAGCTCACCAAGAAGAGCCAGCTCTTTAAAAAAAAAAAAAAAGCCTTCCCCTCTCCTCCTGATGCTGATTGGCGTGACCTGATTTGAGCTTGTTAAAAATAAGTCGCTGTCCAGTGGGTGGGGTTTTTCGGAAGACATGTTCCGGCCACAGTCGTCCTTAATGTTTAGGCAGCTCATAAACCCGGACAATTCTATAAACGCTAATAAGATGGCTCTTGAACAGGAGCCGACTTCCATCGTTCACTATGAACCGACTCAAAGAGCAGGCTCGTTCGAGAACAGCACTAGTAATGAGGCATGAACTCTCGTGTCGGTGGGCGCTCTGCACGTCAGTTTCGTGTTCATGGAAATGCGGGCACTCGTTTCCGGTCTGTGAAAAATGGCATTGGTTTGTACATGCCGTTTACAGGACTTGCCCAAACTTACGATCAACGACGTACATTGGTTTTGCAAATCCTTCTCCAAAGTACTAACGAGTAAATTGGAGAAGGGATTTAAGATGTTTGCCTTGTCTTACATCCACGGATATGAAGGGGAGTCTTATTCGTTCAACTTTGTGGCTGGCGTTAGCTATAGCTTGCCCAGTCATTCTAGCAGGGAATGTTTAACTTATGTTCTATATGTGCTTACACATTGCGTTAATCTGTGTTTGCTATTCTTAGTGTCAAACAGAAACACGGCAACAGGAGAGTTTGCTGTTTCAGATCCTCGAAGAAGCACGACAATTTGTCAGAGTTCTAATTAAAGCTGTTCAATATTCAGATTTGTGTGATATAGACTCATCAAAGCTTATGATAAACCTCCATAAAACGAGCCACGGATACGCTGCAGCGAACACTTTTTCAGATAATGTGAAAATATGCTGTATAAATAAAATTGAATATTTAGGTACAGTATTACGGTATTGTATAGCATATTTTAATTATACACAGTTCAGTAGTTTAATATAGTACACTCATTTCAAACTTTTTTCACATTATAGTACTGTATACTGTAATGTGAAAAGTGTTTGAAATGGTTCTATATTTTTCAATCAAAATTAGTGACGCTGTCCATTTTATTACCTATTATTTATGTACGAAATATACACGTATCAGACTGAGAGAGGAAAAAATTGAAGAAAAAATCAGTTTAATTATAATTAGCAACTTCGTCTAGGCAGACTATATAAGTGGTAAAGTAAAATGTGGCAATAAATATGAAACGTGAGTATAAATATGTTGGATTTGCCAAATTTCCCAGAGGTTTGCGTGGAAACAATTTCCTAAGTGCACCCAAAATACAATCGAGTTTTGTTTTTTTAGCTTCTGAAACACAAGTTTATCCATTCTTGTGCTCATAGTTACTCAAACCGGAAGCAAATGAGCTGTATTTCGCACTGGCAGATATGATGTCACTGCGATGTTATTGTTTATTGGAATAATTCCTGGGGCAATTTATCATCCAGCAAAATTTATCGTGACAGGCCTAATCGAGACTCGTAGACTTGGAGATTACTCACCACAGTCAACGTTGTATATAGGAATTACCTTTGAAATATAACTTAGATGTGCTATTTATCCATGTTTTGACTGAAAGCTATGTGATTTTTTTTTTTTTGCTGACTTCCACTAATCAAATTCTGAAGATAATTTGCATAGTTTACCTAAGGTTAGCAAAGTTAAGGCCCTGACATTATAGCCTGCATTTGAGAATTGTCTAACTGAAGAGGGTCATCTAACATGTAAACATTGAATTTACCAGCCACCCTCACTAGCTCGTGTTTTTTAACCTGTTGGACAAATACAGGTTTAGCAGCTACTCCATTCGCTCACTGATTTGGAATTGGGTTTAATATCGGACAAATTATCACTGTTTTAAAAGCTACTCCTTCCTCAACCATCTCTTTATCAGCAATCTGTCTTCATTTGCTGACCACTGACATGTATGTCAATAGTATTATAGTTCTTGTAATTTTGTTTTTGCATTAGAATGTTTGTGGAATATTTCTAAAGAACGTATGCCTTAATTACCTTTTTGTGTGTTGCAGTATTACACAGGGAAAACTATACACCTGATTAATTTGTTTTAAAGATGAATACATTGAAATTCATTGATGTTACTTAAGCTGTAATTACTGGTTCTTCACTTTTGGCCAAAGGACCGGCTTAAATGGGTGAAATTCAAAAGTATGTTGTAGGTTAAATATTGACTCTAATGTAGACTTAAAAAGCTCTTTAAAATTTTGCTGTGTGAATATCCCGCTTCACGAAAGAAACTTCACAAGCATGTAATTAAGTGAAATTAGCTTGAATGATTCACAGCTGCTTTTGAGACCCTAACTCTCAGATCATCTCTATAGCTGCATTAGCTGGATGACCTTCATCGCTATTATGTGTAACTAGTTGTCTATTTTAAAAATTAGATGTATAAAAAGTATCCTGTTTTGTAGTGCGTTGCATTCTTAAGGGTAGTTTTTTTCTGAAATTGTTAGTTTCAACCCTACATTTAAAATTTAATGTTTAGAAAGTCTACATTGATGTATAGCTGCAATGTTTCAAGACCCTGAGGATTAGTAACCAGCTTTGAATGATTAAGCTCCCAAAACCAGAATAGAGAGAGAGCAGCTAAACAGAATATTAATTGTGCTTTAGGTTCATGTTTTATGACTTTGATATTGAAAATAAATTTATCGTCTTTGTTCAGTTCCTCTGGAGGAAGGTTGTTTAGGGCTGCAACAGGGGCTACTGGAGAGGCTGGGTAATTTTATTTGGCCGGTAGGAACAAAACTCTGTATAGTAAGTGGGAACAAGAACAGGAGGACTGAATACACAAGATATTCACTAAAGTTTGCTTAAGGGAAGAATGTTTCGACCTGAGTAAGTTTGCATCCCCACGCAGATGTGCCAGCATGGCTGAAGAGTCTCCGTCTACACAAATACGCCGCCCTTTTCTCCCAGATGACCTATGAAGAGATGATGATCTTGACTGAGCAACATCTGGAATCTCAGGTGAGGGGACATCTGTTCTACATGTGAGCTATATATTACAGGGGATCTTTGGGCTTTTTAATGTATACCTATGTGTTTGGAGAAATAATTTCGAACAATTTGTACAGTTTGTGTGATGGTCTAAATGCCCATAACGACTATACAGTACTCGTACTCATGAATTCAAATCGAAAAGGCCTTTTCTCCAATGGCTAAACTGGTTATTATGAAAGGTGACTCTGCAGAAAGTATATAAGGTGGAGTGCCATACCCTTCTGGCAGGAAGACCTCGAATTAGCAAATATGAAAATGGGAATTGACTACAGAAACCAAAAACAGTACATTTGGTGAGCTTTTTAAAAAAATGTCGCAATTGGGCTGCATAAAATTAGATTTTTTATTCATTTACCTGCGGGCTTCTGAATTGAACTGTTACTCAGATATGGAATGATGCATGTAACTGTCCATTTCAAATGCATTTTTAAATACATGTTAAAATGTTAAAAGCAGCAGAGTGAATGTAAGGTATAATCTTTGGGAAGGCAGTCTAGCTTTTTTTTCCAATTTGAAATTGTGATAGCTGACAGATGTATATGATTGAACTTAAAATATTTAAAGTTTTGCATATTTCATCTTAAGAGCTCTGCATTAAAAACTTATATACAACTAAGCATAACAGCAAAAAATGTTTTGCTTAAGTCCTGGGTAGTGAGATGAAATTGCAAGAGTAGAGGGAAGTCAGTAAAATGAAATGTATAGCAAGCAAATGGAATCCTTAGAGATCTTTGCTCAGTTGGTTTTAAAGTATTGCGGCTCTGTGTTGAGATAAAGGAGCAGAATCAAAAATGATCTGCTGACGCTGAATGGTACAACAAAGTCGTCTCAGCATTTGATGTGACTCGCACGTTGCGTGCCATGTCACTGCTGCTACCTGCCGTTGTAATTGCTTCCTGAATTTTTTTTTTTTGCAAAAGGGTGAAATTCAGTATATACTCACTAAGGAAAATATCAGCGGTAAACACAAAGGTTGCAGATTTATCAGGGGAAACACAATTTTTTCCTCTGCAGAATGTCACAAAGGGGGCCCGCCATAAAATCGCCTTAAGCATCCAGAAGCTGCGAGAGAGACAGTGTGTTCTTAAGTCCTTAGAGAAGGTAAGACGCATGTCCATTTGGACAGACAGATTTCATATAAAGAAAAGTGTTCATTTTCAGTGCTCTCTCTCCCATTGTTGGGCCACGTATGTCTGTGGTTACTCAACATACAGAGCACTGAGCCTGAAATCCCAGCGCGTGATGCATTAGCCTCTGTTTTCTGTTTAATCTTTTTTTCCCTCAGCAAATCAGAACTGAGGTTCTTTGCACTTTAGACAGATCTATCCCCAAGTGGACTTATTAAACCTTTCTCTCTGAATAGAAGTCATCACAGCTGTAAAGCTATGTGGACATTTTTTGTTTTGTGAGAGATGCATCAGAAGTTCATAAAAGTTATTAGTGGTGCATTTCAATGCATGTTTAGAACAAAAGGAAAACTGTTTGTTTTGGAGTTATCATTAGAATCTTTATGTATGACCTTGTTGTCTAGGAAAATCCAGAAAAATAAATGAATAATTCTTTTATGTTAAGTTAAATTTACCCTTGAATTTGCACTCTGCTATTGATTAATCACTCTTAATTGAGATAGTAGTTGAATACATTGTCATTCAAGCAGTGATAAACATGTTGCAATTCAAAATTGGTTGTTTAGAAATGCATTTTAGCATTTAAATGCAGTTAATTCTTCTAAGTAGTTTATGTAATCAAACATCAGTAGAACGTCTGGCTGGGAGAAAAAAAATTTAGATGCCATTTAAAAGAGCTCACATGGCTGGCTGGCTGACCTGGTGTCCATGGGCAGACTGTTTCACAGCTTTGGGGCACCAACCACAAAAGCTTGGTCACTCCAGGATGAGCTGTCCCATTCTGTTGAGCATTTGCCCTGCTCTTTTATTGTATACAGTTCTAACTTAATGTTTGAAGAGCTGGTAAACGGGGAACTTTGCCACCAACACAGTTTTACCACCACAAGATAAGATGAGGAACTTTCTAGATGTCAGGGAGACATTGAGAGAAGTGCTACAACTGACCCCATCATTTTATCATTCTCACTTTCCATTAGTCATTAATAACACTTATATAATCTTCTAGGAGTATTTCTTCCCCCTCACTAGATGCAACTTGCCCTTTTTAGTAGAAAACTGTGCCGTCTTATTCCACCTGCTTTTGAAAATTGTCTGTGTATGCTGGAGGTCGGGCTCAGATAACGCTGAGATGACACCTGTAACACTGAAAATGTCATTCTTGGTTTTAACCTCACAGTACCTTTATCTTGTCCATGAAAACCACATTCTAAAGCGTGAGGATAAGGTGCTATATCTGATGGGCAAAGACCACGTATGGAAATTCGGTTTTGCTGTAGTTTGGCTCTTTTTTTTCACCCAGCGTTGGTCTATTTAGCTTCTTCAGAAAGTTAAGCTTCATTTTTAACAGGCTTTCTGTGAGTTCCGGCTCGTGTGTCCATCTCTCCATGCGCCCCTCTGCAGGACATTTTGGACGGAGGCAACCTTCGCAGTGCATTGCAGGAGCTTCAGCAGATCATCATCACGCCCATCAAGGCCTACAGTCTGCCTGTCACTGCCCGGAAGGAGGCCGAGACGAAGGCGACATCATCTGAGAAGAGTTCCAAGTCCTCTGAGGACAAGGACGCTGCGGCGGAAGGCTTTCAGTCTAACAACCCTCCGGCCTGTGACGGGGAGTCCACAGTCGCACCCATTTCCGATGGGGATATTGCCGGCCAGTTCACTCGTGTAATGGGAAAAGGTGGGTCTCAGGACATCATTGAATGTATAGTAGTATCACCACTCTGCTCCTTATTCCCAGTTAAGCTCTCTACTATAATATTTAAAGGAAAGTTTTTTTTTTTTTTTTTTCTTCCTTTTTTTCATAGTCTGACCTATCTAGGTAATTACATGAGAGCTTGGTTGTTTGGTGACCTGGCCAGAGGGTAAAATCATCATGGCTTCTTTAGACACATGTCTATGCTTTTTGTTGCCGAAAATGTTGGTTATCTTCATGCTTTTTTGAGATCACTTTGGTTAGTCCCATAGCCTGATGCTCCTCGCATAATTAGCCTTTGGTGAAAGCTAATTATTATGCAGCTTGTTTACAGTGTTTGACTGCAGTTGGATACCATTCCTGATTTTTCTCTGTGGGGTTCTGTGTAATGGTCCTTCTGCAGTGTGCACCCAGCTTCTAGTATCGAGGCCTGATGAAGAAAACATCAGTTGCTACCTTCAGCTTATCGAGAAGTGTCTGATGCACGAGGTAAGGCTTCCATTTTATTGGTAGGTAATGGTAGGTAATAGGCCTACGTGATGCGCAATGCCAGTATCAACATTGAACATTATGCTCATGCCGTTGTCACACTGGAAGAAACACGATAATGGGCTGGCTTAAGACAATATGCTATAACATTTATACTCTGTCATAGGAGGAAAAACTTAGCAAGCTCTGTAAATTTACTCATGGTTCCTTTTCAAAATTAGAATAGTTGCTTGAGCTCCAAGCACACACTGTGACAATTATATTCATTTTTGTCCTTGCTGTTGTATTTCAGGTTCAGAAGGTAAAAATCCAGACCAACCACTTGAGTACTATACGACTGAGACTCTTTATACTCAGCTGGTTGGCTGAAACAAAATCCTGGTCTGGATTTTTACTTTTTGGTCCTGAAATGTCTCCCTCTACTCATAGATATTGTTGCGAGTTTGTGAGAAATTTAACAAGCTAAGTGAGGAGGAGAAGAGTGAACCAGAAACAGCAGCTAAAGGACATTAGCCTTCTGCTGTGTGGAAATATTTTGGATTCCTTAGAGACAATATTGAGCAAAAGCAAGTGATTTGTTGACACTTTTTCTCTGTTGGTGAAACTTGTAGTTATGCCAACTTATTTGAAACACTATTGGTACATGTTAAGTTCTATTTGGCTATAGCAGGGGTGGGGAACCTGTTCCATGGAGGGCCGGTGTAGATGGCCTCTCCATCAGCCAATAGTAAAACAGTGGTTCTCAACTCCAATCCTGGAGACCCACTGTTATTGGCTGATTGAGAGGTCATCCCAAGAACCCGCACTCACATTGGCCTTCCTTGGAACAGGTTCCCCACCCCTAGGCTATAGTTTACCTAAACTTTTTTGGTAAAAGTTTTGCTTTATAAATATCACAATATTTCACAATTTCAAATATCACAATGTAAACTTTTTAAACTGTATTTACCATTACTATGTGTAATTTAATATCAGATAATTTATCACTTTTGTTCCTCGAACAAAGGACAACTTATGTCACCATTACTGTTAGTTCAGATACTGATTCCCAAAGATGTTCCCTCCCTTTTCTGGAAGGTGGAGTGAGAGTGTAATTTTGCTGAGTCTGTCTGTATAAATGGCCCCCTGCCCTCTTCCAGGCCTTCACAGACACCCAGAAGAAGAGGCTGTCGTCATGGAAGCAGCAGGTGTTGAAGCTCCTGCGTTTGTTCCCTAGAAAATCAATGCTGGACATACCTGTGTATCGGCAAAAAGGGTGAGGTGCTGCTTTTTAGTGGAAACAACAGTGTCATTTCACATATGAATAAGCCGATAAGCTTGCAAACATCAAACCCATGGGGTAATTTGACCTGTCCCTCATATGTATTCCATTTAGGATAAAAATCACCAAAACAAATGAGTCATGGAACTCTCCTTCCAGCTTATATTTTAAGGAAAATGATTTTTGCAGCAATATATTATGTACCTAGGTAGTCCATATTTAAGTTTTTTTTCCAGCACTTTTAATCTTCCCTTGGGTCATTGAATCTCCATTGGCACGTTTTTACCATCTGAGGAAAGGATACATTTTTTTTGTTGGTGCATTATTCAGTATGTTTTCTGATGGACTTATCTTTTTATAATTATAACTTGAAAATAGTATAAATAAACCTTTTTATGGGTGGGTGTGTCCAAACTTTACTGGCACTGTATATTGTAGAGGTGCATGTGATTCATTGTATGTATCCTGATTCCTTGTCTTCCTTTCAGCTGGGCATATGGGTCAAACTCGCTTCCCACAGCAGGCTCTGTGGGAGGGGGGCTGGGGCGCAGGGGTCAGAAGCAGTTTCAGATGCCCCCCCGTGGCGTGACCCCCGGCAGGTTGGGGCTCATAAACCCTGGCAGCATCGGGACTGCATCACCGCGTCACACTCTGACGGGCCCTGCGTTGGCTGGTCAAGGCCGTCAGGTTCGTTCCGTGGCAGACAGGCCCCTGTGTCTGATGCGTGTTAGTCATGAAGAGTGATGACACTGTTAGCGTAATTCCTTCTTCCGTGAAATGTTTCCGTAAAATGCCTGGGACGTGTAACTGCAGTGTTAGGTACGTATTCTTTACCGCAGTGTTCCCCCAACCCAGTCCTCAGGTTACTGCGTGCAGTCCACGTTTTTGCTTCCTCCCATGTCCGAGCCAATCGGGAACACAAAATACCTGGTACAGGTGCACTGGGAGCTGAAAGGAAGCAAAAATGTGGACGTCTGGGGTTCCCCATGGACTGTGTTGGGAAACACTGCTTTACTGCATTGTTCAGTCCTGTTCTAAAATGTAATGTTGTTTTCCTCTTACTATCTCAATATCAACCTAATATAGTGGCTGTACTACGTGCTGTAATACATTAGCAAATCTCCGTTAAAGAATTATGCGTTTATATGTTGTTCTTGCAGAATTTATGGTTTTCCAACCCTAGTGGCAGCAATAGTATGCCAAGTCAGAGTCGCAGTTCCGTGCAGAGGACCTACTCACTGCCTGTCCACACTTCACCGCAGACCATGCTCCTGTACCAACAGTCTGGTGAGTCGGTATCTGCAATAGTGTCTCCCAGTCCAGTCCTCTGGGACCCATGGTCTTGCTCCCTCCCAGCTCCAAATGTGGACTTTGGTAGCATCTGAGCACGGAGAGAACAAAACCGTGGGCTGACCGTGGGTCCCCGAGCACCGGACTGGGAGACGGTGACCTCGAAAGCGAGTGTGTGGCATGGCTTGGTGGCTCCTGCTCTGGCTGACCGGGCCTGCCTCCATTCCCTGTGCGCAGAATGCCAAGTTGCAGGGACTGACCTAGAGATCAACCCCACTTTGGAGTCCCTGTGCCTCAGTATGACAGAGCATGCCTTGGGGGGTAAGTTACTGAAGCATGATTTATACCCCTACACTGCCTAAGGACTATATCTGCATATTAAGTGATATGATTCATTTGTATATAATGGCATATTTGTATATGTACAATGTATATGACAATGGTCAACAATGGACCCCATGTATAACAGTGGTCCCATGAGAGCCTAGTAATGTAGTGCAATGCATTACTCGTGTGTTTGTAGTGATTCTGGTGTGAACAAACCTACTGCGCTGTCAGTTGTATAAAAGTTATGCACATACAATTATTTGCAGTGCATAATATTTGACAACAATACATAAACCAGTAACAGTTATTTATTTACTATAGTGTACTTTTTATTATTTTGGCTATACCATATAGCCTAGGTGTGTAGTAGTAGGCTGTACCATCTAGGCTTGTATACACTCTCCGATGTTCCTACAATGACAAAATCGCTCAATAGTCTTGCTGCAGATCCACTGAGAGGCACATCCATTGAGAGGCAGGAAATGACATCACAGATCCACTGAGTCACAGCCGTAAATGTCTTCTATGATGCGTCCATTGACAGGCGGAAAGTCCTCTGAAGCAGCATTTACTGCTTCACATCAGCTGCTCCTGCTTCATATTGCAGTTTAAAAATGGTTCATAGTTATCACTTGTTTGTATGCATGTATTTCTAAATATAAATATTATTTTATTTAAAAATAGTTTGTGCTTATCACGTATTTGAATGATACATTTTTAAAAAGTAGTTTGTACTTATCAAATTACAAATATTGGAATTCTTAATTATAAATTCTGTCTGTAGTGGCCAGATTTTTTTTCCCCCTCAGAATATTGTATTGAAGCCTTCAAGGCTGCAAAATTATGCTTCTCTGAGCTTTTCTCCGTATACACTATCTTAGAATAACAGAAGTATTTCCTACATAAATCACCATGCATAGATAATTTGGCAGACATTTTATTTGTAGATAATTTACTTATACATCAATATACTTAAACAAATACACAATAAAGCATTATAAGGAACAGAATAAAAGAATGAGGAAAACAATTTGTATTACACAGACATGGCATGAAGTTTAAGACTCACCCCATAAACACAATTACAGAGGAAGGTTTCCATGTCCTCCCTGTTATAAGAAATAAGCATAAATGGGTCATTTCTATTGCCACTTTGACCCTCCAGGACCTTCCTGAGTACTTCCTGTTCACCCTCGGCCTCCATCTGGAGAACAGCAGGTTCTGTCACCTTTCCTCAGCAGAGGGAGTGATTCTTGAGAATCCAGCACACAGCACTGCAAAGGTCCCTCATGATGCGCGACTCCTATACAACATCGGAAGCAAATATCAGGGATAGCATAAGTTAATCAGGTGCAGTTAGTCAGTTTGCAGGCAGTCAACAGGAAAACCACCTGAGAACACACACACACACCACACTATTACACTTTGTAGAGCAGTCAGTTATTGCTTGCCCACCAGGTCTGAGAACAGCAGGAATTCTCACCCTCGAGAGGGGCTCCAAGTTCGCTTTCAGCAGGTGTGAAGCTTCCTCAGTCCAAAAGGCAAACGTCTGTCCATGTCTGAGTAGTACAAGTACACATCACTTGCATTGAGATATCGAAACATTGAGTCTTGGTAGTGCATCATCAATGGTGTCATTTATACCTGTATTTGTAAAACCTCTCCATTAGCTGAATGCACTACCACTGACAAATTAATGGAATATTTCTCTAAAAATATAATATTCAACCTCCCTGCTGGGCTTCACCTGTATTCTATATCTGACAGAAAAGTACCCTTCTGCATCTGAATGCATCTCAATGTAAAACACAATGCTTTGCATACATTCCGTTCTTTGCGTGTGAATCTACGTGCATCTGTGCTTGTAGTAACGCTGTCGGTTTAAGGGCAATGGAAATGATTGCAACAGCACATCTTGATAACTGAGGCACAGTATTTCTTTGCCAAATTTACCTGTGCATCTGTTGGTCAAAATCAAAACACTGTGGAAACGATTGTGTATGCTTTTATGGGCTTTTGGAGGAAGGAAATTATTTGAATACTATTCAGCAACACGGCGATTTGAGTCAAGCTAACTTACTTACTCTATATATGCATTTGAGTGGCATAGAAACACTATTCAACAGATCTGGACATGAAAATAAGTTAAACTCTTAACTGAAAGTACTAACAACCTAAGCACCAACTGTGTTTTATACCAGCCAAACAATAGCAAATGAAAAACCATTCTAACACTTCTAAACATAACAAACAAAAACCATTCCACTTAACATAGCAAACAAATGTCCCATCCTTCCTGAAGAACTAATAACTGAACATATTTAAACAATTAAAACGGTACTTACCATGCTTCTTTCCATCACCAATGACATGGTCAACACCACAAACGGCAATTAAACAATTAAGGCTCTGCTACCCATCGTGAGTAAATTATTGTTTTGGAGTCCACCAAACGTTATGCCCGCTTCGGTGGAACTACAATGATGTGATTTCCGGGCCCACAGTGGACTTCCTGCCTGTCAGTGGATGTGACTCTTAGTGGATGTCTGCAGCCAGATCCTTCTCAAATCTTCTGACTATGCATTACCATAAACCGTATCCCCGTCCATTTACTCTCGTGACTGTATAAGTACAAATTTAAGAATGAATATAGCTGCTGTACCTATCAGTACATATTTGAAAAAATGTTAGCTTGATTAAAATATAGTTTAAAATATACTTTTTGTGCTCTGCGTACAAACAACTCACTTATTCATAAATGAGGTAACATGACTGCAGTCATAGTTTTTATTGGCTTGGATGATTTGAGATGCACATTTGTCCTTTTTTCTCTTCCACAGATGGCATGGACCGAACATCAACAATATGAAAAAGGAAAATACACTTTATAATGAAGTCCAGGCTCTTTGAGTCTAGGCTAAAACTTGACGTTAAAAAAAAAAAAAGAAACAAAATGGTCACTACAAAAAAAGACACAAACTGTGTATATGTGCTAATATTTTTGTACTTTAATATACTTAACTGAGGTTTATTACAAATACAGATTACTATGTTATTAAGCAGGAGAGAGAGATGCAAGGTTTTTAATGCTAAGAGGGCTAGTTTTCCAAACCGCTCAAAAAAAAAAAAAAAAAAAAAACAGGGACAGATGGCAGGTCTGTAGTGTGCTGTTATTGTCCAGCTGCTGTGACCGGAACTAAGAGCTGACTGGGGGGGGTGGTCGCTGCTCCCCCAGCAGGCACTACTCTTCGCTTCTTCCCAGTCCATCTCCGCTTCAGTCCAAACACAGGGCAATTCATTAGCCTTGCAAAAAGGCAGTCGTTAGACGCACAGCCGTGGTGCAGTCTGGAAATTTCCAGATGGCAAGATCTTCGCTGATGCAGCCCCTGTTAACTCGGTACCTGGCAGTTGACTAAATTGTTAATGAAAACTAATATGCAGACAATTTGCTTTAATTAACCTTTCGATGAGGACTGTTAAAATGTAGAAACGCAGAGGAGAGGGATTTGGATGTTGGTAACATTTGAAATGCCAGGATGGTGACATGCACTTTTATTTTAAAGAAGCTAAATAAATACTAATGATACTGTCTGACCCCATCTCTTTTGCAGTTAATGACTGAAAAGCAACTGTGTTATTTTGGTCAGGACTGTATCAGTTATTGCCTGAGCACCTATTTCACAAACATGGTTGGTGTTAACATTTAAATCCAATTCTTTGTATTTACATCATCTTTGTAGCCTATGGCTGAGTTTTACCTCAAGAACACTGAGAATTATCTCAACCACAACAATCTGAAAAAGGCAAGTCATCTAAGCAACAAGTAATGGCGCTTAATTGCTTCTTTTTTTTTCTTTTTTAATCATCCGTATAGCATTTAAGGAAGATTACACTATTATCAATTCGTATAGTAAATGTGTATTAACCTGTTCTTTTATGGTTGATATATTCACATATAATGCATCAGAAACGGCCCGGTCAGGTGGCATGTCCATTATGTGTGTTACACCATTCTAATGAGTCTTTGTCATATGAAGCTCCCTTCTTTGGAAACTCTGTAGGTTGTTCTGGGGATGACAGGTCATTTCTTGAGCAAATTGTGTGAATACTATTATCTGTGTCATTGTAGGCTGCGTGTTGTGGGGGGGGGGGGGGGGGGGGGGGGGGGGGGGGGGGGGGGGGGGGGGGGGGGG
>JABFDZ020000040.1:6564475-6584508 GCA_019775955.2 Pollimyrus isidori | reverse complement strand
GTTTTCTTGTTTTTTTTTTTTCAAATTTTGTTTTTAATTTTTTTTGTTTCTTTTTTGGGGGGGGGTTTGCCCCCCCCCCCCCCCCCCCCCTCGACTGCGACAGATGATGAAGAGGGTGGTGCTAATTCAGTGCATTGAATGCTTCTGTGTTATACTGATCTGCAATGTGACCCAAGGCCTGACAGCATAAGCAAAACTGATCCACTGCCACGTGCAGAAACCCCATTGAGTTGCTTAATTTACATTAAGCTCTTAATCAAAATATGCAAATGTAAAACAATTGTGCCATTGACTGTCACAAAAGAGAATCTCAGTGACTGGCCAATGCGGAGTAATTCTAGCTTTTGCTGTGTGTGCTGCCTTATGTGAAATATATAAAAAGGCATGTTTTCTTCCTCTTAGGGGCCTATTCAGCAAAAGCGATGCAAAATTTTTGTCCTTTTTAAACTTGAATTGGTACCATAAAGAACACTGTGTAAAGAAACCTGTTTGTTTTTCATATATCACAGGCTTAAATGTATTACCAACCACTTATGCTAAAGTGAATATTGATTGTGAAAAAATATATAACATGATCAATCTGTAGTTGGCCCACCTGTTTTTGATTAATGTCGCACACCTTACGGATTATACCATGTAATTTCTGCGGCCAGAGGAGTTCACCATGTAGGGCTACCGTTGTGGTCCCATACATCCATCTTCCAGCAGCTTGCTCTGGGCAGACTTGTGGGTCTTTGTGGGTCTTTGACTGCCGTACGATGAAGCCACCGGAACAACTCCGACCAACTGATTTCTCTCGTGCTTCTGTGCCAAACCAAAGGCAACTCGCAGGCTTCAGTTGAACCAAGGTGCAAACAAGATTACAGATTTATAGTGTTGTAGAAGTGGGGGCCATATCTCTGTTGTAGATCGACTTGTTACCTCCTCTTGTTTTAAATGCCTTGCATTTTAAACAATTAAAACAATTAGGATTGAGTTTCCAGGTACCCTGGCCGGCATGGGCTTATTGGCCCCTACCTGTTCTGTGTGATTGTGTGCAGGCTGCTGTAGACCGGTCTCCCATCCTGGGTGTCCCCAGGTCCTGTGCACTGAGATTTCTTAAATTGGCCCCTGGGCCCCAGTTTAATAACCCAATTCAAGCTTTGTTTCAAAGTCAACACCAGACATGCAGTGTATGATTTTTATTATGCCGCTGTTCTAGTAATGGTCAATTTTGCTGCTCATTCAATACACTGATTAAGTGTAGTGTGATTTTTATTTTACTTATGTGCAATATCGAGTGCTTATATTTAAACCGTCAGACTTTTTTTTTTCCCACTGCCAGCATGAATTAAAAACAAACATCATTGAAGACGGGAGGCTTATAGCCTCTGAGGCACCATTTGCTTATATTTTTGCATTATAAGTGAGTTGGCTGGCGTCATACTTTTACTTGAGCACCAGCTAAATGTATGGAGATTTTCAAAGTGGGCACTTCAGCTTCACGCCTACAAGGGCTGGTGACAGCTCACGGCAGCGGTGGCCAATCTTATCCGCAAAGGGCCGGTGTGGATGCGGGTTTTTGGGGTAACCTGTAGGTCAGCTGTTCAAACCCAGGTGTGAGGACTCTTCAGCCAATCAGTCCTCTAATTAGTAATCTAATAGGGTAGCTGCCTAAACCCACATGCACTGCAGCAGATAAGACTGGCCACCCCTGGCTTACGGTCAGCCATATGGTTAATGACTTACTTTAATTGTAATCATTGGTCAGTTGACTATATTTAGATGGTATATTTGTTCAATTTTGATGGTGAGGACTAAACAAGCGAGCTTGATGGGCCGAATGGCCTCCTCTCGTTTGTATAGTTCTTATGTTTAACAAAAATTGATGCTTTTTTTTTTTTTTTTTTTTAGTTTCTATAAAGCATTTACCCATTTCTAACCATTCCGCACAAAGTACAATCCCTTTTCCAGGTTTGCTAATTTGACATGGTCTTGACGTTCTTGCTTTTGGTTACTTTCAAGTTGGCTATGAAAAGGTGAATTGAAGTATGTTGGGGGCTTGCCTAAAGATTGCAAAATCTTGTAGATGATGCCTTATAGGAACAATACTGAAAATGATTTGGGTCACAAACTCATACATAAATATTAATGTTATACAATATCTGGTAGGCTAATTATGTGCTACATATTAAAAGGTCTGACGTTGACCTGTAGGATCTATGCATCTTGGCTTGGGTATGCTGTGCATCTTTCCCGCCAAGCAGCCACACACACGTGCCAGCCATCTTTGTGACTGTGGAATTTTGTGAAGTACAGCAATAGTTCTAAAAAAAAAAAAAAATCCACTCAGCCCTTTCACTAGTTGTTCATACAGATGCAATTGTAAGTAGTGTGTATTTATTGCATTGTGTTAATGTCTAAAAATTGCAATATTATTAAAGAAATTAGTTTAACAATTCTAGAGCTACACTTTCAACTGTAGTATGCAAAAGTCTTGCTGAACACCAGAACATTTTATGAATAAGATATCGTATTGAGGGACAGGGCATAATTAACCATAATGGTCTACAGGAAGCCCTTTCAGACTGGCATGTTGGTGGCGAGGGGTCACTAGTAACATCCGCTAGGCATGTTGGTGAACATCCATCTTGTAACTTCTGACCCTGATTGCGGTTGTGGGGGCCTGGAGCCCATCTCAGGCTGCATAGGGCAGCAGGCTAACATTAAAATCACTGTAAATGAGCTTCAGCAAGAGGAGGCTCGCTCTGCTGCGATTTGGCACCACATTTTACATTCTGGAAGGTATTAGCCCTTCGGTTTCTTTAAGCAAATGGTGTTTAGTTTTTAATGGTTCATTTTCTTTTGTTTCACACGTTTCCAATCAGTGCAATCCACTTAATTCAAAATCTTCTTGAGCAGGTAATAACAGCGCAAGTGTTTATTAAATAATAATGCAGGTTTTGTTAAATATATAGTGGAGTAATATTTTCATAAAATCTTTTGTCAACCACAGAGCACTAATATTTTATATTCTGTACAAACCCTCACTCATATAAACACACTTTTTAACTTTTTTTTTTTTTTTTTAAAGTCCATTCCTCTTGTCTAAGTGTTTGAAGTACACTGAATTCAACAGTTTTGTACTGGTTAACAATACTGAGCAATTGGGATTTCAAATATTTTTTTAAAGATTTAAATGAACTAACCATCTTCCGTATGATAATCCAGTTGTGGCCCATTAGACTGCACGTCTCATCCCAGGCAGCAAGGGGTATTTTGAATGGTATATTTTAATTATATCCATGTCATAGCTATAAGTTTCTTGCCATCACCTTCCTTCTTCCAGATAAGTTCAGTCGAGCGTAAAATGATTAATGAATAGCAGAAGTAAATATCACCCTGCATTTAATGAAATTGTAGAGGAATTTGAGTGGTTGGTGACATATTTGGACAATGAACAGTGATCTTGTTTTGCCAACCATACATATGTATAAGGATCGATTTTCCTGATGCTAATGAATCCAAAGCCTTGTATTCTAGAAGGGGAATGCAGGGTTAGCTGTACCTATAAGTAGACATGACATGTAAATGCAATTGTCTGTTGTACTGTCTAAGGGTGCTGCTAGCTTAGCCCTAGATGATGTGTTTTGTACTTTTTTTTTATGCTTACAAAAATAGTCCAGGAAGACCAAACCCTTCATGACAATGTAGCTGTGACCTGCCTGCTTGTGTTGGGCATGTTTGCTTTCTTGCAGAACTCTGACTGCCTCTCCCTTGCTGTCCTTATTGGTGTCACATATTGACTTCCTCCAGCTTATCCACATCCCAGTTTTCCAGCTTTTGGAAAATAAGTGCACTTCAGGTTAATTAAAATTAATTTTTAATCAGAGTTCTTCATCTGAACACTTCATACCCCCCACAAGGAAAATTCAGATGGTAGGCTACAAGTTTTCATTGTTTTGAGTTGATGAATTACGGTATATGTGTATGTGTGGTATTAAATTTCTGCTGAAGGTAAGGATAAATCTGTGCACTTTTTTCTAATAATACATAGAGCCATATAGGCAGTAGGATTAGTACATTTTCTGGCATAATTTTCATTTTATAGAATAATGTTCAATATTTACGCTCAATAGTATTCAGTAGTACTCATCTTAAGCTAATTGCCAGCTTTCATAGGTGTGCTTAAACATGGAAGTGTACAAACTGTGTTGGACTCTGGCCTTCAGGAGTGGAACTGGGGAACCCTGCCATAGAGTATGGTGTTCAACAAGGCGGGTAACAAATTGCTTTGGCAAATATGTTTTATTTGTGTAGCAAACATAGAGGTTAGTGACTTTCCACTTGGCACCATCTTGGGACGTCAGGCTGTTTGCTGCATCTCTGCCTTGCTAGCGCTGCCTTGGTCACGCAGGTTGAGTAATTGTGAAGGATAAAATGTCTGGGAGCAAGTTCATTTGCTGAAGTGGTAAGACATAAGGTCACGTACCCTTGTTTTTGAGAATGAGTGCTCATATTTAACTTTGTCAAGCTGTGTGTTAACTATGGCTGTGTGTGTGTATACACTGCATTGATAAAGGTATTCGGACACGCCTCTTAATCCCAGATGGGGGTTGCTGAGTGCTGAGGCGCACAAGGCTTGAGGAATCAGTGCTCTGTTGCCTGAATAACTGCACTGCCACTAGATTTCCACTGTGGCACAGTGGAAATATGTTCTGTGGAGTAATAAATCATGGTTCTCTGTCAGTCTGATGGATGAGTCTGGGTTTGCCAGATGCCAGGAGAACGTTGCCGGACCACATTGTGCCAACTGTAAAGTTTGGTAGAGGAGGGATAATGCTATGGGGTTGGGCTTGGCCTCTTAGCTCCAGTGAAGGGAGATCAGTGTTTTAGCTTACCTGCACAATTCTATGCTTCCAACATTGTGGGAACAGTTTCGGGAAGGCCATTTGCTGTTCCAGCGTGACTTTGCCCCAGTGCTCAAAGCAAGGTCCATGAAGACATGGTTGGAAGAGTTTGGTGTGGAAGAACTTGACTGGTCTCTCTGAGCCCTGACCTCAACTCCATCAAACACCTTTGGAATGACCCAGAACGGCGATTGCGAGCCAGGCCTTCATGTCCAACATCAGTGCCTGACTTCACAAATGCTCTTCTCGGTGAATGGGCAAAAATTCCTACAAACACACTCCAGAATCTCGTGGAAATCCTCCCCAGAAGAGTGTGTTACAGCTGCAAAGGGGGGAACCAGCTCCATACTGATGCCTATGGATTTAGAATAGGATGTAATGGAAGTTCCTGGGGGTGTAATGGCCTGGTGTCCAAATAGTTTTGTTCATATTGTGTGTGTGTGTGTGTGTGATTAAATTTCTAGGTGTGGACCATCTGGGGGTCCCTGAGGACCAGGGTGAAAAGCACTGGATTAGAGGATGAATTTATCCAATGCAGTGTCTTGGCCAGCGTGGAGCTGAGCCCAAATAATTAATAATTATTGGTACTTTATTGACCCTCATGGGGAAATTGTCCTTACGCCTCCCTCAACTTGCTCTTGGTGGAGTAAGTTGTCCGTGAAGGATAGCCACCCGTAGCAGCACCCAAGGAGCTAGGGGTTAAGGGTCATGCACAAGGACTGGGTTTGAACGTGTGACCTCATGATTGCAGGCATGCAAGCTTAGCCCACTGAGCCACACGCTGCACCCAAAATATATGCAATTGACAATTGAGACAATGGTCAAGAGCCAATTTTAGCTATCAAAAGCTTAAATATAACAATATGATTAGCTTTCTGGTAGCATATAAGTCATGATGGTGCGCTTCTTTTGTATATTGACTCATTTTACATTGCATGATACCGCATGTTAATTGCTGAAAAGTTCAGTAAAAGCAAAAGCTTTTTTTTTTTTCTTTGTTTTAATACATCCCAAAATAAGAGGGCTCAAAATGAAATCTAAAAGATATAGAATGTTTGAACTATACTGGTTTTGTGGCTTGGATTTGATTAATGTATGGAACATAGTAAAATAGCGAACATTAATTGTGGTGTTAGTGCTGCATTGATTTAGCTAAAATACTTAAACATATATGTTACGCACATACATAACACAAGTCGTTCAGAGGTATTGGAATAACCGCACGTCTGGACTGTAGGCGGAAGCTAAGGTGTCACGGGGAGAACATGCAAATTACCTACGCCGGACACGCTGGACTGGAAGTCCCAACCCTGGAAGTACTGTATAAGAAGAAACAATAGTGACAACGAGGTTCATGGTTAGTTCCCAGACTTCATTTTGGACGCAATATATACATTTTCCTTGTCACTGAAATGCTTATTCAAATGACCAAGAATATTGTATGACATCCAGTCTGTTTAAACACACAAAAATATAGCGCTGTTTATTTAGTTTTCCATCGTGTGTGTGTGTGTGTGTGTGTGTGTATATATATATATATATATATAATATGTGTATATATATATATATATAATATGTATATATATATATAATATGTATATATATAATATGTATGAATAAACATGAGTTTTGTGATTTGTACAGGGGTGTAGCGCCTCTTTTAATACGGATTTCAGGAGAAGGTCGCATGATTCTTTTTTTTTACCACGTTAGTGTAGTTTGGCCCATCGTACAACAGAGGGCAAACTACTTATGGTCAATCAGCTTTACAGCCGTACGTCTTACTGTCTCTTTAAAACGATATTTGTTCTGTTGTCATGAATTGTGTTTCAAGCCTAAAACAAAAGGTAAGCTAATGTTTTTATTTCGGTAAAATTATTCGAACGGGACTCTTGCGTAAGTCGAAGAAAACAAAGTATCAGAAAAGCTTTAAATGCTACATGAGAGCAACCTTGTCGTTAGCGGCTAGCGAAGTTAACTCGCTCGCTACATATGAAACCCAACATTCATCAGACGCGGGCTGGAGGCGTCTCCAAAGCATTTATTCGGTTTTAGATACAACACCGATTTCACATATTAGCTCCAAAGACCACAATACTGTAAACTTTATGCACTTGAAAATTATATAATACGATTTTCACTAGTTAACCGACGTATGGCTGCAGTGTTGCGTCAGTGAGATCTTACGGCGCATCGCTGATCTCCCAGCCTTCCTGGGTAGTTTCTTTGTTGATTCAGCTACCGTGTCTTTGAAGGGGAAATGGATGTGTGTTACTACTTACTCCGATTTGCTGTAATGGTACAGTTATTATCAAAATGGTATTTTTGTGACAACAATATGAAATTACTCTGCCTATTACACTTAGTTATTTTTGCTGTTTCATTTATTTAGTGGAATGTGGAAAACGGTTATTTTTGTCTCAAGGAAATGAAAACGTGATAAATATTTCTAGAGAGTAAGCCTGCTTACACTTTGTCATATATTTTACCTTCAACTTATTTCTATCTAGTTACGTACTCTTAAGCATTCGTAGACTATCTTTGAGTGAGCAAACATATGGAAAAGCAAATTTTAAGTATTACTATACTTTAATGTCTAGTTGATCAGATCTTAACTTGACATGTTTTAAATCGTACATTTGTATACCAACGCTTATTTCTATTGTGTTTGTTATTGGTATTAAGTCTTGAAGCTAAATTATGGGTGAATATAGGGTATGTTGCTTGAGCTCTTTACAGTTGGATCCTAATTTTTTTTTTTTTTTGTGCCAAATTTATTAATCCGAGGTTAACTAAACTCTGTTTTTGTTTTTTCCCGTCACAAAGTAGGTGATCATGTCCCAGTCACCTAAAGAAGATGCTGAGAAAGAAAAGGAGAGAGGTGCTCGTCCCAAGGTTAGACAAAGCCGCTCGGTGGATAGACGAGAGGTCGGCTGGAGGAACAAAAGCGTAAGGGTTAAGAAAAAGGAGCGAAGCGTCAACAGTGAATCTCAGGTGCGGCCTGCCAGTGATGGATTTGAATATGGCCAGCTGATGAGCGATAGTCAGTGCTGGAACACGGAGACTACCAACCCTTTTGGAGAACCGAGATGGCAAGACCCAGAAACTGGCCAGCTGCACCTCGGGAAAAATTGGGGTGGGAGTGAAGCAGCACGTGGTGCCGCAGAAGGCAAGCCGGCTGGTGGGAGTCGCTCCCTCCGACAGAAGATCCAGGATGCAGTGGGGCAGTGTTTCCCTATTAAAACTTACACAACCCCTTTACCTCAGGGTCCCCCTACCTCCTCCTGCTCATCCTCGTCGATCTCTTCACATCGTAAAATTCACCTCAGTGAGCTGATGCTGGACAGCTGCCCTTTTCCTGCCGACTCGGAGTTGGCGCAGAAGTGGTACCTGATCAAGCAGCACACTGCTCCCATCAGCCAACCAACTTTTCTGGACACTCTGGGTGGGGCAACGGCTGGCAGCTCAGGCCAGGCTTCCTTGATGGAAGATGAGGACGATCGGTTGCGCGAAAGGCGCCGGATCAGCATTGAGCAAGGTGTGGAGCCCCCGCCCAACGCCCAGATCCATACCTTCGAAGTAACTGCACAAATAAACCCGCTGTACAAGTTGGGGCCCAAGTTGGCACACGGTATGAATGAGCTTGCAGGAGATGATCGTGCCACCCTTCAGCAACAACAACAACAACAACAGCAGCAGCAGCAACGGCTCCTCCTACAGCAGCAACCGCAAAATCCGCTCCTTGTGCAGAACTGCCTAGACACATCTGATAAAGTTATTGTGTCCCCGGTAACCTCATCATCTCATTTTGCCGCCAGTGATTTAGAGGTAACAACTGTGACTGCAGACAGAGCTATGATCCAAGAATTCGAGCACTCAAAATCTAAGGACTGCTATCGGGTTCATACACAAATTGATTATATACATTGCCTAGTTCCAGATCTTCTGCAAATCACTAATCTCCCTTGCTACTGGGGTGTGATGGATCGCTATGAGGCAGAGATCTTGCTTGAAGGCAAGCCCGAAGGCACCTTTCTGCTTCGTGACTCTGCT
Source organism: Pollimyrus isidori (assembly GCA_019775955.2). Classification (NCBI taxonomy): domain Eukaryota; kingdom Metazoa; phylum Chordata; class Actinopteri; order Osteoglossiformes; family Mormyridae; genus Pollimyrus; species Pollimyrus isidori. Next base: position 6,575,566 of record JABFDZ020000040.1, on the reverse strand, counting down.
CAGGAGGATTATCTGTTCTCTGTCAGCTTTCGCCGGTATGGCCGTTCGCTGCACGCCCGCATCGAGCAGTGGAACCACAACTTCAGTTTCGATGTCCACGACCCCAGTGTTTTCCACGCTTCCACCGTCACAGGGCTGCTCGAACACTACAAAGACCCCAACTCCTGCATGTTCTTTGAACCTCTGTTGTCCAGCCCAATCAACCGCACTCAGCCTTTCAGTCTGCAGCACATCTGTCGGGCCGTCATCAGCAGCCTCACCACTTATGATGGTATTGATGTATTGCCTCTTCCCAGTGCCCTTAAGGAGCACCTTAAGGAGTATCACTACAAGCAGAAAGTACGCGTCCGACGGCTGGACACATGGTGGGAGTAACGTCCTTCGACAACATTCCTCTTTTCCGCTGGGTTAACACTTCATCGCTTTCTCGTTGTCCCTTTCGGCATCCTCAGGTGTATTTCTAAGAGGATGAACCTCAATAATTGGTTCTCACTATTAATGTTCGGTGGTAGATTTCAGTAAAAACCCTTTGATAAAATAACTTTGGTTCAATAAAATGATGTCTAATATTTAAGCCAGTTTACCCTAATTGTCTGCCATGCGGGGAGAACATCGAGATCCCACCCAGAGTGGAGGTGCAATTTGAACCCCTGTTGCTTGAGATGTGAGTCAGCACTGCCGGCCATATTACCCCCCTCATTAAGAAGCATTTTGTTCGGAGAATTTAGGTAGCAGAACAAAACTTAATCTGACGTACATTTTCCCAAGTGTAGGAAATCATCTGTTATTTGGTGCAAAGTACATTAGCACACTGATTCGGTTGGGTTGCAGAGACCCACAAGCTGTTCTTCTGACACCTGATGTTTTCTTTAGCAGTGCTTCCATTTTTTTTTCCATTTAAAATTTCCTTATTTTTCACTGTGAAATGAAAAATCAAGTGCAGAGCAGATTGCGTTTTCAGCTCAGTGTGATTTTAATCAGTAATTCATCATTTTTGAATAAGGTAATCATTAATTGTTTTCCCTATAAAGTGCAGCTTGTTGGTACTAGGCCGCCCTGAGTCTCTGGCGTTTCTAAAATAATCAGGGTTTACTGTATGTCGATTGTATTGCCATTCAGTTAGAGTTGTTATACCTTTTAGAATACAGTTATTAAAGAGAAATTCCATAATACCTTCCCATGTGAAATCCATGTTCCAGTAGACTGAACCCCAAACTTTTATTTCCCACTGAAATACTAATATTATGATAATTCTATTATGACGTTATGCAACTGTATATCATGGTGGAACGTATGTGTAATTATTTTTCTTTATTTAAAAACATTTTTGCCTTAAGATGAAAAGTTTTAATGGGTTATGTGGAGGGTGGTCATTTAACTCCTTTAAAATATGTTACAGCTCGGTGCCTTTTGCCAGTACAGATTAAGATGGGAGCAGATCTTTCTTGCAAATCTTAGATTGAGACATTCATTTTGGATGATTGTATTAATGAACATACTATTCATCAAAATATTAGTCTTCGCCATCTGCAATAGTTTCTTTACTGTACATTTTATCTGTATGTCTGTACAGTAAAAGCTGATTAAATGCAAAGATACTAATACTGGATGGATACTAGCACAAACACGTGACCATTTCTTTTTGTATCTTGTCTGTTGTATCTGTATGTTTTTATTTTTAAAATGGTATGTCATTTCTAGATCTCTGAATAATTTATTTAGTTCATTACTTGCAGTGTTTCCAGTGTGTATGTATGTGTGTATGTGTGTGTGTGTGTGTGTGTGTGTGTGTGTGTGTGTGTATAAAAAATCTAATATAGTAAAAGTGAAAAACATTGTGCTTTTCTGAAAATATTTCAGAATATTTGAAAAGTCAGAATCTTGTTGAGTTGAACCTCATAGAATATTTACATGTTTACAGATATAATATGGACATGCTGCCTAACCGATTTACTATATGATTTTATATTTGTGTTTATAAATTCAGTTGTAGATGTTGCTTGTGGTTTACAAAAGACTTTGTAATCTCTAATTCTTGCATCTTTTGCATATTTTGTGATCATTATTCAGTAAGGAATAATCAACCTAAATTAACTTAATCTGCTCATCTTTCACTGCATGTTCTCTTTCCAGTGCCAAACTTGCCAGCAAACATTCTACCGATTAAATGGTTATATGTAGAATTGACTGCATTTAATGGATCTAGGGCACTGTTTCCCAGTCCGGTCCTCGCAGATCCCCAGCGATCCATGTTTTTGCTTCCTCCCGGATCCCTGCTAGACAGTCTGGGAGCTGAGAGCAAAAACATGGACTGTCTGGGTGCCCTCGAGCACCAGGTTGGGAAACACTGATCTAGTGCATTTTGTTGTCAGATAGCAACTGCATTTAGCTGCCTATTAGTTAATCGTTCTTGAAGGCATTTATTCATGTGTGCATGTCGTGAAGTCTTTGCAGCTTACTTTTGTGTAGCTTCCAGACATCAGAGAACCGTAATCCGTTCCTGAAAGACTTCCAGAACGACTGTGCTGTGAATAAATATTGAATGCGGCGAGTGCATAAAACCACTAATTAGCGTTTTCTTCTTCACCAGTTACTGTTCTTCCAGCTCAGTAAATATGAAATGTGGTCTGTGATTAGTTGGTCAAGTGACATTTTGAAAATTATTCTACTTAAGAGGGTAAATGAAAATCTATTTTTTGTCAACAAGCTATTTAGCTTAGTTGTGGAAACTAATTGTTGCTTAATTAAGAGTCTTGAAACTTGCCAACTCCTAAATTAAAGAGCCTAAAATGGGACAGAAATCTAATATCCAATGGTCAGACCAGACAGATTATAAATTCTGTATTCATACCACTATTTTGAAATATTCCACAGTTGCCTAGTTGTTTAAAATAAATTACTTCATGGATTTTTATGAACAACTTTTAAAAAATTGTCACATTACGGGTATTAAATAATCAGAGCACTATTCCATTATCTGTATATGAATTGGTGTCATTATAATGGCCAGGCAGTGTAGATAGTTACAAGAGAAGTTCATACTGAGTATTTAAATTGAGTGCTTGAGTCTGCTTAATGGATAACATTTTATGTGTTGGTAAAGTTTTGTTTCAAGGGTTCCACAGAAAAATTGCATCTGGAACTTTGAAATTTGGGTTTTCTTAAAAACATATAAGGAAGAAACACTAGGATTTTTTTGAATTACTGAAATGTTTAAATACTCTCTCACATTATATTGATTGATTGTTCAAATGATTTTATGTTGAATTATTGTTACAATGGTGATGGGTGAAAACTCAGAATGCCTTTATGTGGTGCCTTTATGTGCTACTCTCTTGATGCTACCCATATAGACAATGGTCATATTGGAATAAATGTCAGATTGCACATGCTCCTGCTATTCCACTGCCGAGAATTATTCATTAATTTTAGCTGTTTTCATCTTTATTTCTGTTAAATCGCATTTGCAGCAAAGCCATCTACCACACACAATATTCACAATTCTGTGTGATGCCCAGCGTTGCCATAGCATAACATGTAGGCACAGAGCTTGTGTTAATATTTGAAGTGAACTCCCGTGTCTATAAAAAAGCATATATGTAGAAGAGTCAACACCCCACCCCCATGCTTTACAGAGCAATGATTACACAAATGTATGAGATGGTAAGTGCAGCACGTACAGTAGGTTATTCATACAGATTGTTAACAAAAAAAAATTCTGAAGTGGACCTTTTCCATTAAATACCATTTTGGAATGCAGCCCACTGGGAAACTTTTTCCTCCAGTCCTTTCTATAACTACAAAACAAAAACCAACAGGAAAGGAAGCAAGTGAAAACATATGAAGTGATGGATGCTATGTTTTCACTTTGTTGTAATATGGGTCATCAAGTGAGCTCGGTAAGTAATGTTTTTGCATAAGAAGTAAATAAATCATGAATGAAGGATGCTGTATAGTGCTGTATAGTGTAATATGGTGGCTTAATGGTTAGGGAAGTGCACTTGTCATTGAAAGATTATGGGTTCGAATCCCTGACCGGCAAGGCACCACTGAGGTACCCTGAGCAAGGTACCACCCCAAGCACTGCTCCCCAGGCGCTGAATTGGCTGCCCCTTGCTCTGTCACATGGGTTAAATGCAGAGGACACATTTAGCTGTGGTGTGTCATCACTGAATTCTATCGAAATTTGTATATTGCAAAAACTGTACATTATCACACCTATTTAAGGTATATAACTACAACAATCATTTAACATATTTTCTACATCTATTGAATGAATTCTGATTTGGGCAATTTATGCTGTTACTGTTAAAGTGGAGAGCAGGCAAAGTGTTACATTACGCACAGCACCATTTTTCCAAGGCAGTGCACAGATAATGCATATTAATGTAATGCTGAAAAAGCATGTGGATCACAATTCCATAAAGATGCCTGAGAAACTCCTGAAAATGGCAGAAAAAAATGTTATGAAGATACATTTAGGATAAAATACAATTGACGATATCTTTATGCATGGAATCTAAATCTAAAATCTTTTGAGAGTTATATATTAGACATAGGACATTGTGGTATTTCATGTGGACGGCAGGTTATATTCTCATATAAGTCTGTTTCCACAGCACTAGAGAGGAACTTGTGCAGTAAAAATAGACAGCACAGTGCGTCAGTGTGCGTGATTGTTAACGACGTATTGTTCAGGTGAACTCTAACAAATCTGCGTTGTGTTTGGGTTTTAACAAAACAGCATCCTATGTAATAAGGCATAGTGGCTGTGAGTTCAAATCCTAGTGCTGCTGTGCGCAGTTTGCTTGGTTTCACTTTGCCATTAATGTTTCCTCCTGTATTCCGAAGTATACCGTGAAATGAACTGAATCTCAAAGTTATACAGCGGTGATTCTGTATAAAGGGTGGTGCAGTGGGTAGTGGATGTCGCCTCACATCCCTGGGTTCTGGGTTTGAGTCTCTGCCTGGGTTCTACCTGTGTGGGGTTTGCATGCTCCCCCATCTCATTAGGAGTTGCCAAATTATCCATAGATATTCTTGGGTGAACGAACGGTATATGAGTGTATTCTGCAAAAGGTTCGCCCCGCATCCTGGATTGCTCCCTACCTTGCGCTCATAGTTTATGGCCCTCCTGTGACCCTGAATAGGACAAGTAGATACAGAAAATGGATGGATGATTCTGTATACGAGCATGTGACCTGCAATGGACTAGACCCTGCTGTCCCAGAATACTCTAGAGTCCAGTGACCCTGTACTAGATTAGTGGCATGGACAGAAATAGATCTTTAATTTTAGGTGTATTTGGACATCAATTTCCAGGGCCGGGTTATATGGCAAAAATTGTTCATGATAATTATTTTTCATATCAGTTGATATTTGATATTATACTATAATTCTCATCATTATTTTATTACTTCCATATCCTTAAAATTTCCTAAAAATGTCCTTCAACAGATTCAGAACATAAAGCTGACATTAAATGAACTGCAAACTGAAATCTAATTTTAATAAATGAATCATACAAAAATAAACTTTCTTTTCATAGAGAGTAACACTGGAAAATGCCAAGAGTATAGTTTGATGCTGGGTTTTTTCTGTGGCTGCCTTCTGCTCATTCCAGGGGTTGGGTTTTGACATTGTCACCTATCCTGTAGCAAAGAGTAAAACACTGTGTCCCATTTTTAACCAATACAAGATGCAATTTGTGCCCCATTTCTTCAGATTGACAGTGGAAACTGTAATTGCTGCTGTTCAGGTGGTAAAAAATGTTTGCAGTATTTCTGGCTTAGTTTTGGCCAGTTTACAGAACGCAGCACCAGTCCCTTGCATGTCGGACATTAAACTGCAAAAAGCTCAGCAGAATCTCGCCTGGGGCGTCAGAACACCTGGCCTGGCCCCGCTTTTACTCAATGAAATATAAACCATTTAAACTTTTGCTTCTGTTGTCCAAAATAGAAAAAGGTGATAGGTATGGTGACTGCATCAATGAGATGTAATTGTGGCCTTCAGGCAGTGACGGAACAACTGTACACTGAGCCCTGGGGGCAAAAATGGGCCATGTCCCCCCCCCCCCCTTTCAATGTCACACCTGGGGCCTGCCTATGCCAGCTGGAACAGTTGCAGATGATGAAATCTAAGTAGCCTCCAAATAGCATACCCATCCTGCACTGCAGCAGTTAGTATCTGCAAACATGGTTTTTCATCAAATACACGGCTCGACAACATAGTTTGACTACGAAACATTACAAAATATTACATTTCAAAATTGAGTATTGTATCAATTTTTTTTGTGTTTGACTCCCACCATAAAGAGATTGTATATTTAAAAACGAGGCATATAAAAGTAGCAGGTCACAGTATCATGTGGTGTGTATGATGTCAGTCCCTTAATGTTTCTCATGCATGTGAAATTTGTAGGCAGTCACCCCTTTCCTGCCAGTCTGCCCTAGCTTCAGGTTAGCTTTGTAAATAATGCTTTATTACACGTCCTTGTATATGTTACACCTAAAATGTTTATAACTACTGTAGGATTTAATGTAGCAACGTAGATGAGGGATTATTCTACTTTTCCATTAAAACTGCTACTATTATTCAAACACTCTCGTCGAGCAAATAAACATCTGTGTTGGCAAATTAGCACTCACATTTTGAGCAAACATTCTAAATATAAAATAACCAATTGGTAATTAATAATGCAGTTTCTCCATGGCATTGAGTACTGTGGGGGATACCTCTGATTTATGTATCTTTTTAAACTGGGTTCTAGATTCATAGAACATAGAACTTTTAGTGACAAATTTTCATGTGTTTCATGCAGAAATTTTGTATGCTAGGTTGGCCCATAACTAGTAGGTCACGGTACTGGTGAGATAAAGGTTGTGGGTTCAAATGGCATGTACAAATTGTAGCTTTTCCTTCCATTTATTGCAGTAATTCTCAACCTATGGGTTGTGACCCAAATTTGGGTCACGGCAACTTCTGAAAGGGTTATGAGGCAGAGTTGGAAATGTAATTATTTAAAACCAGCAAGCTGCTATGCTGATCCACGATCAGATTTCCCAGCCCCAGTCCTCAAATTAACTTATGTGAATGGTTCTTGGGTCTGCAAATGCTTAGTGTAAAACTAACGCTCAACCAATCCAAGAAGCCAAACCACAGATGCTTAATTTGGATGTGCCAGTTAATTTTAATCATATTTATGCGATAGGCTTTGATTGGCACAAATACCAGAGTGCACTGCGTGCTTGATCATAGCATTAGACTAAACCTGTATTTGACATACTTTTTGTGACTGAGCTGGCACGGTAAAAATTGGATCACAGTGCAAAAAAATTTAAGAACCACTGGTCTAATACATTCACCCAAAGCAACATGCATCACATACATCACTGGTTTGATCCTGTCACCCTCCCAACTCCTAGTTTGCTTCCCATCCCTGACTGTGTGTGGAGATCCCTCTGGTTTCATTCTGAAGGCCAAATATGTATAATTAGGTGAAATGGTGTATATAAATTCACAATCGTAGATAATGTTTTGGCCTTTTGCCTAGAGTGGCTTATGCCCTGACCTTCCTGGGGGAAGCTTCTGGTGAACCTGCACTGAATAACTGATTATGAATAAATGGGTGCAATTATTTAGATATCCAAAATATAGTTTGACAGACAATGCTTCGCAGCATGTACATAGATCTTTTGAGATCCAGGGTTGCCTGTAAACTGCTCATTGAACTGCTAATGGTGATTTAGTTGATTGACGTGTTATTAGAAAGCTACTAAAAGCGATAGTTGGGTGATGGCAAAGGTCATTCTGAACTCAACAAAACCCCTGGTGGGCTTACACAGGCCGCTAACTTTCAAAGGCTTGGAGAACTAGAATCAAGTTATTGATATACCCTGGTGGCCAAGCAATCTAATGTCGCTGCTAATGTAAATGCCATCTTTACGTTGGCCTACTGAACATAGAAATAGATCTCTATGGAAATTGAAATGCCACGTTAATTGTAACATTTTAATCGGTCATCCCGATAAGATGTCCACAATACCGGTGTTCGAGGTGGTTCTTCATTTCTGACTGACGTAACAAATGCTTCCTCATGTCATCATCCTTTTTCTTTATGCAGTTCTCATCAGGATTCTTTTGAATGCTTGGTTGCCATGGTACCCTGAGAACGTTCTGCTGCGATCTTCACTCAGATACCATTCGGGGAGGCCCATTTTTCTTTAAGATGAAAAAAATGTGTATATACAGCAAAGTAAAAGCATTTCATAAACTTTGCTATGGTAGTATGTATATCAAAACGATACACAATAAGAAAATATGAATTTATGCATAAATATAAAAATATGGTATTTTTAGTAAAGAGTACTTATACAAAACTTACAAACACTCAGCTTTGAATTCAAAATAAAGTTTATATATATATATATCTGTGACCAGTATCTGTATTGCTGGCATATGATAGGTTTAATTTCCCAGAATGCTTAAAAAGGACAGAACAGCACTAGTAAAGTCTATCGAATACTGTTGAAAGTCAAGTCAAGTGGACCTTACTGTCATGCCAGCCAAATATGCAGAGATACCAGACCTCCTTCTCCCAGGACCACCACGTAACATAAGACATATGGGGGGCTGATTATACACAATTACAGTGGTAAAGTGCAGATTAAGTACACGAGTGCAAATGTGGGGGTTGAATACAGACCACACACACATTGCACATGACACAGTAGGAGTGCAGACAAACAGTATTTACATGAATCAGCTGTCTACACATAACATAGCAGCAGGAATGTAGCAACAGAAAATAAATATGGTACATAAAATATGTAACAAAAAGAATCTGTGTATCTGTTCAAAATAATGAATATAACCTTTCTGCACTTAATTACAGTATGTAAACTATGCAACATAAATAGAGATGTGGTATGTAATATAGTATGGTACAATATAGTAGAATAGTAGGTAATGTAGTGACAGAAAAAGTGCAAACATGCCAATTAAAGTTAAAATGGCTGTGGAGTGAAGAGTTGGTACTGCTCGCTTGGTGAGGAACTGAAAGTTGTGGAAACTATTTATTTTTAATAAATATTTTACAATACTAATGTCCAAATCATCTGGATCAGAGCATGTACACACACTGATCAAAGTTAAAAGAATGCTCTTTGATACCGTGCCGTGTTATGCTAGAATTTAATTATCCCCATAAGAAATCAGTGCTGATTGTTGGTTTTGTTTTTTAAGGGGAAGCTGTTAAAAAAGGGTAAATACTTAAATTATGTCTATTGGTCATCATGGAAATAAGATTATTAATCCCATGTGATTTTTTTGTATACTGTTCTAAGTAAAAAAATAAATAAAAAAAAACTAGACACCTCCTATGCCTATCAGAACTGTAACATTGTTTTGGGGGGGGTGGAATGTATTCTCTGTGCCTTCAAAAATAAGATTCTGCTGAGTGCACCCCCCCCCACCATCACCCAGAACAGTACAAAACAAATTTAGTCAGTGCATTCATATCACAGGCATTTCAGTAGCACAGGGTTCAAGCTGCTACCTAGCTAGCTCGCGTCAATTTCCCAAGAAAAAAGAACTGCAATGTTAAAACTAGCACAAATGATTGTATTGTCACGGAATGCAGCCAGTATTCTCACTTTTTTCACCCACTCTGGTGCGCCCCCTAATGGAATGGCACCCTAGCCAATCACCTATCTTGCCCATAGGGCGGGCTGACCCAAAGTATGTATCGCTGCAGATAGGAGCTGAGTGTCGAGTGGGAGGGGCAATGTCGAATAGGAGGGGTTTATAATGTAGGTCAGGGTATCAGATAAGTTATAAACCCCTCCCACACTGTGCCTAATCAACATTGCCCCTCCCACTCAACATTGCCCCTCCCACTCAACATTGCCCCTTCCATCGACATTCGGTTCCTGGCTGCCGTCTGGCAGGCCCTGCTTATCGGTATAGGAAAAAACACTCAGAAATGGATTGCGGCGTGAGCTCTCACTAGGCTGGGGGTCTGAAGATACACGCACACCTAACAACACAAGAGGGACGTCGAGCAGTTGGGGTAAAGTGGAGCAGAATAACACTCGAACAGCAGTTAGTACCGAATGCAACCGGGCAAGGCTGGCGCTATGGCGGCTAGCTGTACAATCATGAGAGGACATCGCAATCTCGATACTGAATGAAGAGGGGGGGAAAAAATCGTAATTCATATTTTACCCAGAATCATGCCACCCTACAAGCTCTTCCAAACAAGGGATGGGAGATATACGCTTTTGAGGGACACTTCTGACACCCAATGGAGATACAAGATGAATAAATAACTTTGTAAAACATTTTTCCATTGGTCAATTAAATGTTAAATGTTATTAGTACCAGAGGCCAGAGGGCATATTACACCTGTAGTAAAAAGTCAGAAAATGAATTTGATTTGGTTTTTGTTGGGCAGCGGTGATATGTGGCATGGAATCTGTATCTCTCTCGCTTAGGACCAAGCCAGGACATCATATCATGAAGAAAACAATTACTTCTGCAGTAATGCTCCTTTAGAGCTCAACCCATTTACATAATCACATCTTGGACTATATAGTGCCCATAATTTATTATCAGATTGAGATGAATTGAATTCAAAAAAGTATATTGTTAGAATGCATCTCTTGTTCCTTTTTAAATTATTTTCCTGATTGTATAGCAGTATTTTGTCTTCATATTGTCTCTTTCTTTTGTGGAGCTAGGACTTAAAGCCTATGAGAATTGGATGACATTCTAGGAGTTGTGTATTATAGCAAGCACGTGTATTGGGCACATCTGTTACCCTTTTTAAGGACTTTATTCATGATCTATGTGAGGGATAAACCACAAATAGGGGTGTGATTAAACAAAAATGATCAAACAACAACTTGGTGCAATACACTTTGGAGTCGACTGTTATCCTGTTACTACAGACTTCAAAGTGGTTTATCCCACTTAAATCATAGCTAACAAGCAACAAAGTAATAGAAAAAAACAGCCATGGTTAGTTTTTCACAATAAAATTTTTGTAATTAGCTGCTAATATTGTGTTTGGAAAAATATAGTCCCTATAAG
>JABFDZ020000040.1:6552027-6563754 GCA_019775955.2 Pollimyrus isidori | reverse complement strand
TTAGTAGTAGCCTACATTCGCTGGGTGTTTGACAGCAAGGGCCTAGATTTGGTTTTAACATAGGTTGGTACCAAATGTGTCTTGAACACCCTTGTCCCCATAAATACACTGTCCTCCAACATGTCCCTGTGGTCCACACCGAAATCTACGTCCTTGTGTGAGAGGCAGGGAGAGAAGTGCAATGGTGCTTATCTAGGGGTGTTCTGTCTTTATTCTATAATGGATTTTTGTAAGTGTACTTGCAAATGGACATTATAAGGTCCAACAATGGTTAATTATAAATCTACATTAATTTTTATAAATGAACATATAGTGCTAATGGGTAAAGCCATTGTGTGTTTATTAATACCTGTTAGTTTAGACCGCAGACGACAAACAAGCTTTAAACAATAGGCCTAGATTTTTTAAGCTTAAATTGTAAGTACTTTTTAAAGAACAACAATGTTAACAGGCTATATGATATTACAAAAGCATCAACCTCACAATGCAGCATGCATTTTACATTTTTTTTTTCCAGAATAGGGGAAAGCACGTTCAAATGCAGCAGAGTCTTAAGTGTTCCTAACCTAATAAATACTAAATTAGCTTGGAACCAGTACGCGTTTTACTTGGCGTTACCTCGGTGCACGAAATTGGTGGGATTTTGTGGCGATTATTTCACGTGCAGCTGAGCTACAGAGATAATTAGTTAACTGTAGTACAACATAGCTGCTATATTTGGAGAAATTAAGCCACAAAAAAATCTAAAACGCGATCCTAAAAATGAGCAACTGCTAGTCTCCTCCAGTGTACTGCTTGTCGTGGGCGTCTGTTGCAACGTAAACTGGTATTCAAGGGACTAGCTTTCTATTTTCTGGTTACCCATTCTGTTTATCATATGTAACCAGCTTTTTGGGTACAGACAATTATTTACTGTGCATGGCACTCGTGACTACTCTTTTAATATCCGTAGGACATATTCAAAGCAGAGTAAATGAATGGGCTATTTTTAGTTTTTAACCATTGTACAATTGAGAGTTATCTTGGAGGGACCTTGAATATGCGTTGTATGAATACATTGATTTCCGATATGCAAAACTCAGAATGCGGTTCGGCTACAAGAAACAACCCCCGCGGCATCCGATTCCAGATCGGGAGGAGGAGTCTTATTTTATCCTGTCCCCCTGATGGCTACCTAACCAATACTACCCGGCAAAATAATCTTAATGTGTCTTCATCACTGAGATATTTAACAGAAATAGCTGCTGGAGCCGACTTTTACTCTAGGAATAAACGAAAGATCAAAAGGAGTGATTGGAAAGCTGTAAAATAGACACAAGTCCTGAAAAGCGGCATGTCTCAAACTCCATCCATCACACGTCATCCATACTTCTTGTAGTGAATTCCGATTCATTTTTTTTCTAATTCCGTGTATTAGACACTTACTCAGCTGCAATGTACCCTTTATTAATTGAAATACTTAACAAACTCTTTGACATGAAAATAAAAATATTCCGACACAGCATCCATGTTACTGCAGGGACTGGAAAGTGGGCGCAGTCGCGTTATTAAAAACGAAGCTGTGTTGCACAAATGCACACATGCATGTACGTGTCTCTATTTGAAATATGTGCACAGAGAAAAGGCCTTTGCGTAGGTGGGATTCCTTATTTCCTTAAGCGAAGTGGAAAACTGAGACAATGAAACCGGATGATGCGAGACCTATTTGCCAGTGTGTTATATAGTGAAAGATTTCTTAAATTTAAAAGCATATGGTATTTCAGTATTCAAACATAATCGTGCCGCTTTTAAGGCATATACTGTTTGCTGGAAGGAAGCTCAGTATACTTATTTATGTTTGAAAATCAAATTTAATACTAATGTTTAGTGAAATGATTGCAATAATGTGCAGATAGTCCGAAGGACACTGAGCTGAACGGCATCTACCCTAATCACTTATATAGCCGCAGTTGCAATACAGCATTAGAAATACATCGCCAGGACCATTTGAGCCGGGGGGTCTTGTGGTCTTTGTTCGGAAGCTGCCTGCAAGAAGGACGACCTGGCTGGATCTACAGTTTTACGTTTGGTTTATTATGGATTTGGTTTAGCATATTTTGCTTTATTTTTTGCCGCTATAAACAAGATCAAACGGGAATTGGTACAAACAGGAATTAAGGTGCGGTTTTCGTGTGAAAGGGGTGCAGGTAACGAGGAAGGCTGGTCGTGTATTTTGGCTTCGGATTCAAAAATGATGATTTACGTTCTGCTTTATCTGATGGAATTGACTGCAAATTATATCATTTAAGGACGATCGAATGCCCTATTTTTCTGCATTCACATTTAGCCACTAGGGTCCTCACTGGATCTTGCTCTGAGACAATAACTGTATTGGGAGACTTTTGGAAAAATATCTATGTGGAGACAGTACTGCGCCTCAACATTCCTCGAAAATTAACGACACTGCATACAGGTAAACATATATGCCGTCTGAATTAATATGAATACTGAAAGTAAACGGGTAATAGACTGCTTACATTTTATGCTATTGTTTCAAAAAAATCCCACATGTATAATCAAGCCGTGTATAGACAGCATATAACGGACCTAATTGACACTGCGTATAATGCCTTTATAAAACTGACAAGATTCGCTTTGGTTTAAACGGCGTTTGCAAGAATCTGAAGTGCAGAATTTTACAAGAAGTGCAGCAGACATCACCCGCCTTTGCAGTAAATGAGATACGGACGATAAGGCCATTATTCCAGTCTTCAGCCTCAATTTTAATTTCTGGAATATCGCATCATCCTGGCACGTACATTACGGTTGTTTTGCAGATTGGGATTGGATTATAAAAACAAATGTATCAAATATCATGTAAAGCGCCTATGATTCTACTCGACCTTCCAATGGGCTGTTTATGTAAGAACGAAAGGACGAAAACTTAAGACGCCTTACATTTAACGACTTAAACGCTCACAGAATTGTATTAAATTTGAAGGTCCTTCGTCCAACAAGAACCTTCATCTGACAGAAATATTTTTGTCGATTTTAAGACATTAGGAGAAACCAGTCATCTGATTAATAAAATCCACTTGTCACATACAGATTTTTGGGCCGTGCGGCATAATTCTTAAGATTAAGAGGGAGGTTGTATATATGTACATTTGTGTTTTCTTAGAGTAAACCTCAAAGTATGCCTCTCCGTCTGATTTTACGATTAGCTACGTAGCCGTGGACATGGTTAATAAAAAAGCTTCTTTTTTCGAAGGTCGTCCATATTCTTTCTATGTGTAGCAGATGAAGAGTTAGAAATAATTTTAAAATTTTGGGTCTCACAAGTAGGGTGTTGGAAGACAAGTGTGCTTAATGGTGACAGTGACAATGGTTCGCACTGTAGCAACGTCCGTGAACAAGTGCTGCTGTATTGCTGTTTGTCCGCGAGGGTGTGTCCGCAGCTGCCAGCGGCTCTGTTTTCCGCTGTCGGGATGCCCTTGATAAATAGACAGCAATAATGAAAATGTGCCATAATGATCCTACTTCGACGGTCACTGGGGTCTAGTGACACATAACAACGGCATTAATAAAATTTAGTTAATGCTCGCAATTCGTACTTGCCGGCAGCATTATCCGGTGTTTAGTGCAACATACCCACACTGTCTCTTCAGTGATCGAACTAAATGTGCTATGCTTTTTTAATCTCCCTTAGCCCCGGAGACTAATAGCAATCCACATGTTGTCCAAAAACGTAGATCTACTGCATGGATAACAGAAAAATCACAATAGTCGTGCACGTGAGGCTGCCGTTTCACCCCGGACCAAAAAAAACCTAACATTCATTTATCTGGCAGCATTTAACTGTAGGGGGCAGTGTAATATTTTCAGGTTAAATGAATAATACCAATATATCGCCTGTATTTCAACAATAAATTAGCTGTGTTGTATGCCTTAGTTAATTTCATAAATATGAGTTGGCTGGGAGGCCATTAAAATCGCCGTGTTTAGGTTTCAGGTGTTTAAAGCAAGCCTGATTTGGACAAGCTATACCTAACCAAATCCTGAGTACTCCTGGATGAAAATAATTTTGCATAGGTTCTAAAAGCTCATTATGCCTTGTTAAAAACTACAACAACATCAAGGGTTCAACAATCCTTTCTTTTCTTACCTTGGTATTGGGAAGTTTTAGAAAGATAATGTCGTGATGTTGGCTGACAATATCCCTGCTAGCAAAATCCAAACACTCTGTTCCACATTAAGAACCTCATACATGGGGTTAATCGTGCTGGAGATGCTTCAGGTTTTGTGAATGTTTCTTGTATTACAATCTGAATGTTTTTTTTTATCATTGAAGGTACCAGGAATTCTGTTCTCTGACAAAAATTTCAGGAGTATGTCAGACCATAATTTCATGTGGAGATTGCTTGGGTTATTTCATGGAATTTACACATTTTAATCAATGGATCTTTAAACAGTTGTGTTGTGAGAGTTTAGATAATGTTAGATCTGAAATCCGGTTAAAATCTCAGGCCAAGTAATTAACCAATACTTATGAGGGGTTAGGGGTAACATTTGAAGATGATCAAATTTAAAACAAATATCAGGCTTTCAATACCTTCGATTTAACACAGTACAATTTGAATATTCATAATCAGCATATTGTATCTTCAAAACTGCACTGACAATCTTTTAGTCTGTTTCTCCTCTGTAATGTGACATGTCTAGCAGCCATAATATGCCTTCTGTGAAAAAACCCAACA
This sequence comes from Pollimyrus isidori, assembly GCA_019775955.2. Lineage (NCBI taxonomy): Eukaryota > Metazoa > Chordata > Actinopteri > Osteoglossiformes > Mormyridae > Pollimyrus > Pollimyrus isidori. The sequence continues at coordinate 6,559,018 of JABFDZ020000040.1, read as the reverse complement.
CATTTCTTGACTAAGGAATTTGCTAAGTTTCTTTTGGAATAAACAATCATTTGACTTTAAAAATGTCCATAGTTTGAAATACATTACGAAGCCAAAAGTTATGATGAAAACTTGTGGGAGTTATACCATTTACACATGTTCTTTTGTCAAGTGTTTGAACTTGGACCCAAAAACATCTTTATACTGGATGTTTTGCTTTTTTCCGGCAAAGCCAAGTCATTAAAATTACCCTGCCATTTTCATCCTATACCCTTAGACAATAACTGTAACCTCCATCCTAAAAAATGAGTCCATTTGCCCTCGTTGCTGTGTTAGACCCAGGCACCACAGCCTCTCAGATGGGGTTTCCTCCTGCAGTACACCGGCATCTATTGAGGCTAATTGCTTATAGTTTATGACTGTGTTTTGCATGAGGCTGTTCACGTATAACCCTGTGATGCATTCTTGACTTGAGGAGTAATTTCTAAACGAATGCTATTCAGGTATTTTATATAACTGGGAGAGGGGGCACACAATACAGTTTGCTTCATGGGGGTGGTGGGGGTGGTGGATGAATGGCAAATTTTTATTAGCATTCCGCTCTGCTAGTTCTATCATGGTACACCGTCTAACTGCGATACCAACCAAGCCAAATGCATTCCATCCTGATGTTCACCAGCCCTGTGCTGCTTTCGGATTGAGATGGCGACGTGGAACAGGATCGGTAATTTGAAGATTGAAGGGTTAGACCCATCTTCAGAAAGATTTGCAGTATGCTTCTAATTTGTTTTAAGAAGTGATCAGCATTTTGCTGCAATCTGGCCATCCACAGAAGTTGTTTCATTTGACCTTATTTTATCACTAAGATAGTTAGGTTACTGTTATTAATTGGCCTTTCCATTTACATCTCTTAATGCAGACTCATTAGAGTTGACATGTGGTACTTTTTTTCTGTTTCCAGAATGGGCTACTTGAGTCACATGACTTGACTTGAGATTTGCTTTCCAGTTTATGTCTTAGATTTGGGCATTGTTGACGTCACTTAGATTTGCTATAAATTACTTGGAAATTCGCACATTCTATCACTGCAGTTAACAGTTTCTGCATTGGTTTCTCCTCTGTTGTCACCGGGTCCACAGTTGTGTTTCTGACTTCTTTACAGAACCTCAGAAATGCTGTGCTGTGTGCGCCCATAACTGACAGGAGCCACAACACGCCTACAAGTCAGGCAACAAGTCATTGTGGTGAGCGCAGATCAGTGTGCTAGCATGAAGGTATCCATGACAGTAACTTCAAATTTAATTTGACATCTCACGACGCATTAGCACAAGTTGGCAAATAACTTACTGAAGGCACACATTTGTGGTTTACTTTACCGTTAAACGTCCCAGTTAAACGTCTTTTTAACATAATTTTATTGATGTTGCATTTCTAAAGATTTCCTATTAAGATTCCCTGCACTCTGCAGTGCTGACTTAAAGACTGTTGCTGACATAAAATTCTTGCTTGTGGTTTATTTATTCATATTAAGTTGTCCTTCTCATGTTTCGCTTGATTGTTTGGTTGTTGATGCTTTCATGTCGTGGAAGACATGCACATATTTTGTCTTATAAAATCATGTTAAATATAATTTACACTGTGACAGTCATGCATGATATTTTTTCCTGGCCATAATTTATTCCACGATTTAATTTATAGTACTTGTGATGCTTGCAGGTACTTATTTGTGGTTGCAGAGCTACTGCATGCGGATTATAAATATATGGCTTGGTGTTACATTTACAGATATGAAAAGTACCTAAGGTTTAATATTCAGCTACAGATACGTGACAGTGCTGACAAACACTCTTTGGCCATTGCAGTGTGTAACAAAGATTTAAAACATTTTTCAGTTTTCTTGGTGTCTGTCTGTTTTTTTTGTAGAATTCCTTTTGATGTTAATTGCTGAACACAGTGACAATGCAGTGGCAAGTATGCCTATTCAAAAATATAAAAAGGCTATGAACTATGTTCCTATTTATTTGGATTGTCTGCTACGGGAACTCGTTCTTTTGGATGATGGAGGTATTAAAACACATGAAAATAATTATTAGAAATTACTGATGGTGAAATTGTATACCATGACTTATCATTGACCATGAGTTGCTTGACTAAGTCCAGATGTGCTTAATTCAAAGAAACCTGACTTTAGACTTGGTATGAAACTTGTGACTTATTCGTGACGTGTATGTATACCATATTTGTCTGTGCCACATTCCGTTCTTATGTGGTGCCACCCTTGCTTTCCTGTAATGAGAGTGTGTGCCCACGCTTTTTATTTTTTCATCATGCAAGTAATGAAGTTTCTTTTACTCTAATTAGAAAGTGGATATTTCAGGTTAACTATGCATGTTGTGTTAATAGGGCCAATTATACAAAATAAACAGAAAGAAGCAGTTAATGTGTACTTTTTTATAAAGAATGTACTGCAGTGGTTCAGAATACTTATAGTTATATGCATAGTTAATAGTCATGAAATGAAAAGAAACTTAAATAAAACATAATTTTGACTGCTTAGTCTATTCATTTTATATGGTTCATTTTTAATGTGGGAAGTAGTACAATCAATTATGTAGCAATATAATATGCTAAATGAGCAGCCTCTAACAAGGATTAATGAAACAATCAGATAGCCTAATGCTGATACAGCTGGTTAAATCTGAACAAATCCCTTTTCACAGACCGATTGCATGAAGGGTCATTTTTACAATGGATCTGATGGAAAATTGAGAATTAACCGAGATGTCTAAAGATCTTATAAACAAAACTGTTTTATCAAAATACAGATAAGGTAATGTGTGTAAGATAATGAGAAAAGACCCCCAGCCAGTGTTCCATGAGCTGTACTAATAATACAATCATTTGCAGGTTTTTTCAGTGGGTATTCATTTTTAAATCCTCAAATTAAGTTATTAATATGCTACTCCCCTGTACTGGATATACAATTATGAGTGGATGGATGAATATGCAGGTGGTAGATGGTTCTGCAGAATTCCTGACTATGATGGTGGCCTTCTTTTAAATAAAGTAAAGATTTCATTGTATTTCGTATCTCAAAGTTTCAAGGCAGACCTTGCACTACATTGAATTAGTAACTTTGGCAAAGGTACTATTTTTAATGGCACAGAAACAGGCAATGGAACATCTTTTGCATACCTTACTGAGAAAACCTTCTGGATGGATGCACCTGAACGAGTCATTGATATTGTGCTGGAAGATGTTCCCCTTAAGCTGGATGACACTCAAATAGCTTCTGAAGAATGGCAGTGGATTCTGAGGAATGCGGTTGAAGTTTTTCATGCAGAAGGATAAAGGCTTTTTTCGGCTGGTGTTGCCGCATTGGAAAAGTAGGTAAGAGTCGGTATTGGAACAAGGAAATTACAGAGTATGACTGCAGGAAAACTGGATCTTGTAAAGATGAATGTTGTAAAATGAATCACTTATAAGTCAGCAACTTGGAAATGATCAAACCAGCTATAATTAATCTGCTGTGGTTTTGTAATCAGGGAGGAATAAAAGATTGTAACTGCATAAAATTATGAGATGTTTTATTTTATAGCTATCCCTGAGTTTAACTATTATTTGGGCTTTGTGTCGCAACAATGGATGTCAGCTTATAAGACACTAGCTCATAAGACACTGTTCTTAAGACACTGCAGGGTAGCTTTTCTAGACGGTTGGAGAACTGCCCCATTTCCTGAATAGTGCAGGTTCATATGTCACGGCAAACTGAGCAATCATGACTGCTGGGCCCCAGAGGGAGGCCCTTGGCCCACACTGCTCCAGTCATGCTCTCTGATCCTAAGTTCTATGTCACTTTGGAGAAAAGTGTCTGCAGAATATGTAAAATGTGCAAATTACAACAAAGCCTTCTGTTTTGTAACGTCAGATGATGAAATGTTCTCCAGAAATGACTGCAGCAGGGTATTTCACTTTTTGAAGGATCTTCACGTTGTATAAGCCACAGTCAGGATGGAATGTGGAGAAACTGACTGGAATTAGACACTGCCAATTCCATTTCTATATCAAAATATAATGAGACAAACAGGATAATTAATAAGTCATGATTGGCTGAAATGCCGAAGGTACCACAGAAAAGAACATCTGAAGAAATCTAAAGGAGAGAACGAAATGCCAGAAGAAATTGGATGATTATGGAGAAAGCAAAGGTTGTGACAATGGGAACAGCGGCTTTTAGTGTTTATGGTTGTTTTGGTCTCCTTCGAATTCATCAACAACACAGGAACCCAGCGATCAAGAAATATCGATTGGCACTGAGCTGTGAGGCAGGACTAGAAAACGGTCTCAAAAAGTCCTGGCACATCTCTAAGAAGATCAGAATAGTTTATAACATGGTATTTGCTGTGACTCCTTATTGAAGTGAATGCTGTCTAAAGAAAAAACAAGAGGGATTTTGTTGTGCCTTCAAACATTGGTGCTCATGAAAACCTTCAGATATATCAGGATGGAGCCCCCCCCTAGATTATTCCCTGCCTCGCCCCCCTTGTTTCTGGGACAGGCTCTTCAACCCTGTTTGGGACAAGTGGATATGGAAAAATTAATGGTAATATATTCAGAGTGAGATTACTGTGTTCCTTGAAGACTAAATGTGTGCTCCTTTAGGCTTTCCTGCTGTACGTTTTCTAACAAATTGGTGAAGAATGCAGTCAGTATATGAGGAGCTTGTGATCCTAAATGGACGGTAATATAAATAAAAAAACTGTAAAGGTTTAATTTAAGGCCGGTTCAAAGCTCATATCAATTCATCCTCTGAATGTGTCATGAACCGATTCTTCAAAGTTACCATCATGAAGCTGTTTTAACTTGATACGACAAAATGTTGTTTTTATGAGCTTTGAACCAGCGTTAAATTAAACAACATTTTCATTGGATTCATTTTTGTCGTCTCAAGATAAAGCGGCTTTGTGTCACCCTGCATGTGTGTCTTATTGAAGAACCGGTTCATGACACATTCTGAGGATGAATTGATTGGTGTCCTGGATTTCCCCCATACATGGACATTCACCAACTAATCAGCATTTCTGCCTTCCAAAATGACTTCTCTCTTCCATTTTGTTCAAATGTCTTTCCTTTTTAATCCATTAAAGTGCTTTCATAAGTAGGGTGTCCTTGTTTTCATCCTCATTATGGATCTCGTGACCATGATGTAGACTTTTTACAGACTGCATGTGGATGCTAAACGTCGATGTCTTTCCAGATATTATTTTCATCCATCATTTTGCCGTGCCTCGGTCTATAATTTTTTGTTTATCAATTCGTTTGATGAGTTGGATTTCCTTTGCCACATTATATATACTGCATGATTATACTGTACAAGGAGGCAGAATATTTCTGGATACATCTCAGCAGTTTCATATTTGCATTTTGTTTCCTGACATCCCTGTGACTGTTCCCTTATTCATTATGGATACTGAAAATAAAATAAAAACTTATGCTGTGTTCAGGTGAGGGGAAGGCTAGTTTTTAAATTCAGTTTAAAGGAGGAATATCTATTTACAAATTCACCCTGGTCACCTCCATTTCAGGAACTGTGAAAAATATATTAGCGATCAATCACTCAAATCCATTTTGACATGACCACTAGCAAGTCTGCTTTTCTTGCTCTTCTAAACATTAATGCAATCTGTGGTTACTTTTTATTACGCCTTTTTTCGAATACTTGAATTATAGTTTATTTAGAAACAATTGTCATGATCAGTACACAAAGCACTTTGATAGTCATATTGCCAATTGGATCCATCCATCCATCCATTTACCAAACCTATCGGGTTATCCTATCGGGTCGCGGGGGGTCCGGAGCCTATCCCGGAAGCAACGGGCACAAAACAGGGAACAACCCTGGATGGGGGGCCAGCCCATCGCAGGGCACACTCACACACAAAGCACTCACACATGCACACCTACGGGCAATTTGGCAACTCCAATCAGCCTCAGCATGTTTTTGGACTGTGGGGGGAAACCGGAGTACCCGGAGGAAACCCCACAATGACACGGGGAGAACATGCAAACTCCACACACATGAAACCAGGCGGAGACTCGAACCCGGGTCCCAGAGGTGTGAGGCAACAATGCTAACCACCACACCACCATGTTGCCAATTGGATGTTCAGTGTAAGTTGGCGATCAAAAGGCAGTAGCAGTGTAATCATTGTACCTCTTCTGATTTTGTTGTTCCCTGTGAAGTTAACTCTTTAAAAAGAATCACAGCATTTGATAGAACCCCTATACTTTTACTGAAGATCCCTATTCACTCCTCTCTCTAACTATAATAAGCGCTTACTCCGACCTTAAAAATCACTGAACCATAGCCTAAATTTCTTTATGTCCTTGATTATAGGATTGTCCTTGGACAGTGATGTTGGGGATAGACAGGACAATGGCTTCCGGACACTATAAAGGCATTGCGGTTAACGATAGTTATCCTAAGGACTCTTAAAAAGACTGTTATGGATGCCTGGTGGACCATCCTAGTGAGAAACAACATCCCTGTCCGTTATTCATCTTGTTAGCACTCCTGACTTGGTCTTTGATCTTATGCATATACATCGAGGGATATGAGATATCCCTGAGGTTGATGCCCAGTAGAACATTTAGATTCGTTTTTCCATTTCATAAGAGCAATGCAAATGTAGCAAAACTGCATTTCAAGTCGTTTGCCAAAGGAATCATGTGGTATCATGCTTACGCCGTCATCACCATTGGGATAGCTAACGGTTCAGAGTCTTGAGTAGGGAGCCTGAGGCCTTTTTACTTTTCTTTCACTAAGCCAGGAAAAAATCCTTGGAAACTTTATCCACTGGGGATCATAAAAAGTGCTGCAATGCTACCGACTCAAATCCTACTCTCTGAAGAACCATAAAGCTCAAAAAAAGAGGATTTGGCGGGGGGGGGGGGGGGGGGGGGGGGGGGGGGGGGGGGGGGGGGGGGGGGGGGGGGGGGGGGGGGGGGGGGG
>JABFDZ020000040.1:6527280-6551927 GCA_019775955.2 Pollimyrus isidori | reverse complement strand
CCACCCCTTTCAGACGCAGCAGGACTAGCCTGCCAATCCCATTGACAAATCGGCATCTGTCTTAATCTTAATGAGGCTCTTATTAACTCTTACTTTGATGCACACCTGTAAACGGCCATGACTCCAATTTTTATGGAACTAAAATGAAAATTTTAGGGGCAACGTATTTGTCAAAGATTTGCTTCTAGCCATCGTCCCTGTAGACTACTTTGCAGCTGTCATGAAAGATAAAACCATATATCACGGAAACTAGGTTGTTGTCAAAAATAACACACGACCCACAGTCAAGAGTCTGTCCTAAGAACAATTTATTCCAATGTTTTGGGAATGTGTGGATTACACAGAGCTTCTGACCCAAACCCTTTTAGTTTGCAACACGGCAATCTGGAATTTCTCAGTCTCTCTGCAAATGAAGAATAGATACGGAGCAAACTGCTCCAACCCAATTTCACCTAGCACTCATCAATCCGTGAGTTTTACAAGCCGTCTCTAGCTACCCCCAGACATTTGAAGGACTCTGCACTACCTACGAAAATGTTTTACCCTGTCTTTCTTGAGATGATTTGAACGAGGGAGCCTTCTGTTCAGATATGACATTCAGAACTCCACTTCTACAAACACAAGTCACACATGCTATGAGATAGACTCACCCATCAAGTTCACCTGCAATGTACATTACAGCCCTTGTTGTAAAATTGACAATTCATAACCATCAAACACAGAGAGACTTAGTTACCTGGTTATAAACCCAGAATAAAGAGGCTGGGATGACTTTGGAGCCAGAACAGAGAGCTTCTGTTTGACTCTTATTCACCTATTTCTTTTTTTTTTTTTTACTATATTACAGTTGTTTTATTTATGTAGTAGATTTTCTGCCCGAAGTGACATGCAAGTGAGGGTCGGAGAGCAGGTTCACCCAGCAGGTGGAGTTAAGGGTTTACAGGAGGGCCCTGTAGTGATGAAAACTCTGCCAGTCATGAAAATGAGAGAGGAATGTTTAATTCTGATACGACTTTTAAAAATGGCCTTTTTAGCAAACTGACAGTGTAAGATTTTGGCAAAAAAAGGTCTTCATCCAATTCAGGATGTGTAACCCTTTAACACAGTCATTGTGGTGGTGCAGAAGGCAGTGCTGTTGTTCGGCAACCAGAGAGTTGCTAGTTCGAGCCCCGCTCTCTCGTGACCCCATCAAAATGTCCTTGAGCGAGACGCTGAACCCCAAATTGCTGCCGGTGTGCAGGTTGGCGCCTTGCATGGCAGCCTTCGCCACCGGTGTGTGAATGTATGGATGGGTGAATGTGAGGCATATATTGTAAAGCGCTTTGAGTACTTGGAAGAGTAGAAAAGCGCTATATAAATGCATCCCATTTACCATTTCTGATGACAAGTAAAATTAATTCTACACCAGCTAGATGATAGGTGGCTAATGTATAATCCATGCGGACACTTCAGCCGCTGGTTTGTCTTGGAAGCTACGTCCTTTCAGATCATTAATCCTGATTAACAATCCAAAGGGGAGTTCACTCTGATCCTCACAACATGTATGAAGTCCCTCATGGAACGGCAAGAAAAAAACCGGAGGAGGTGCCTCAGACGCAGTACAGCACAAAAGAATGATGAACCTCATGCGGTGTTCTGGTTTTTCCAATCATTTTTACAGCAAAGTTTGACCAATCAAAAACTCAGCAGAAACAACTCCTATTAAAAGATCCACAGGGGGTCCGATTCCCTCCCCAACAAGTCAATTTTTTTTTTCTTTATGGCAAAATAACAACTGAAATGCAATCAATGAAATCATTAACTAGAAGATAGAGTCCTTCCACAGAACATGTTTCTCTTAGCTAATTTTACAGATGGGTCTATAAAGGGCTTCTATTGTCAAAATCTCCATGTAGACTTCGGCCAGCTCCATCAGACTGTCAGTACATATTTTGATACTTTTTACAATTTGGAGTGATGTTTTTACATTTTAGCTGTGTACTTTTGTTGTTCAACACAGAGCAGTAAGCATTTGGGCCTAGTGATCCCCATGATGTGATTGCAAGAGAGCTCACCCTCAAAATGTCCTAATGATGGGTCGTATTTGCCAAGGCTGCTGATGTAGATAATGGTGTGAATATCATGGTTGAGCCACCGTTTGGCCAATTTTTCCTTTTTTTTTTTTGTAAATTATAAGGCACGTCCATGCTGTGGTTTGACAGGCTTTTAAATATTTTAGTATTTCCTAAAGAGAGTGTGTAGGACGACACCACTGGACAGGGGTCACGTCGTCTTTCAGAAATACAAAACTTGAAATAATAGAAAAAAAATACAGTATGGGGTCACTGGCACGTTATGCAACTCCACCCCACAGAGGCTTAAGCAGGAGAACTACAACCTGTCCTTTACCTCCAATCACCTGTGTCTTGGTGGGGTTTGAATCAATAAGGTTATGCTTGTATTTTCTTATGTTTTCATGGCATCTTGCGTCATCGGAACCTCGCCAGGGTAGCTGGAAGCTTTTTTTATTTTGCTGTGAGAAAGGTTTTTAATGTATTTTTCAAGCAATTTACTGCTGGGTTTGGAAAAATGCCAGATTTTATAGAAATGCTCAACGGTATAGCCTGTATCCAAAGTGAAACTGCATCCTGCAAACACCCAAAGCCCAATCTGGGCCCTCTCTGCCAAAGAATGCTTAAACAAGTCTTTCTCAAATCCAAACAGATGCCCCATAGAGATTAAAATTTAGCCAAGGTGAAAGGGTACAGAGATCTAAAATTAACTTACTGGATGTGTTTGTCCTTTTTGGAAGTTGTAACTAGCAAATCGCTGAATATCTCCGCTAAACAGTGCTTCTCTCAGAGAGATTGGCTTGGCAACGTAAAATTGCAACAGTAAGAACTGCACTTTAGGCTCCTGTGTTTTAATGGCTAGCCAGAGATTCTCCCTGTTTGGTTCCACTTTATTTTTAAATTCACAGTGTAACTTTTTTGAGTTTTTCTGTACAATGGACCGATTAGAAAACGCGTAGCCTGTCAGTCTGGCATAAAGATGGAGAATCTTCAACAATGTCACATTTTGGAATTTTGTGGAAATATACCATTCAATATTTCAAAACCCGTGTTGAAACCATGCAGACTGCTCCCAACCTACAACCTATGTGATTTATAATGACTTACGAGTTATCAAAGAGAAGTAAATTAAATAAATGTATGTAAAAATACATTTTGGGCAAAATTTTATGTGTATAGCAACACAACCAGTCCAGCATCTCCATCTCACATGTGTGTGATTATCCAGTACCAGGGTTATTCAACTCAGTCTCTGAGGTCCGAGCTGTGCTGGTTTCCCAGCCTTCCTTTACTCGTCAGTCAGGGGTGAAGCCTCCGACCAATCAGAATCAGTAATTATTAAACTAACTACCTGGGAGAACTGAAAACAAGGCCTGGATTTGGAATTGAGGACCAGATTTTAAGAACCCTGCCCTATACCAACATATGTCTATTTCAAAGTATGACTTAGTCTGTCAGAATGGAACAGAGTCATAAGTCAGAAACACTCTATATTTTAAAAATAATATTTTCCTTTAAATGCGTACTTTTCGGTGAAGATACTTTAAGTCGCTATTAACAAATCCAAAGTAAATCATTAAAACAACCGAACTTCTTAAACAATTTCTCACAATGCAGTATGCACATTCACAGCTAGACAAAAAAAAGCATTAGAATATCATTAATATGATTAAACTAAGTATTTATTTTTATTAAACTAATTATTTAATGACAAAAATTTAATTGAAAATCGAGCTTGCATTTAAAGTGGATGTCCATCTATTCTCTGTCCTTTTCAGAGACATGGAGGTTTGAAGCCTGTGGGTGGCAGGCAGGGAATAACCCAGAATGGTTATGGGTCTTTCCCAAACTTCAGTAGCTCCAGTAAACCTCAGCATGTTTCTGGACTGTGGGGGAACCCCATGATAAGACAGGGGAGAGCATGCAATGCCCACACATGGAGCTATGGTGCTGCTGGAAACCCAAGTCTCAGAGGTGTGAAGCAACAGGCCTTAATTACCTCACCACCATGCAGCCGCTTGAGAGCATATTTCGAAGAAACAAACAAACAAGAAAAAAAACACTCTAATTGCAAAGACATGCAGAGAGAGAGAGACCTAGAGCAAATAAATAATGTTTAAAGTGGCCGCAGTTCTGAAGCAGTCATGGATTCAGACTCACATCTGCAGATGCTACACTAATGAGACAGATGACAAAAGTAGAAAATGGCTGCAGTCTGGTTTGGGTAGTGAAATTAAGTGTTTGGTAACAGGTAAGCAAGCACATCCGTCTGGCCATATCAGACTACACTTGACCTAAGTTGTTAGATATATGCTGGCACAGATTTTCAAGTTTCTCCGGAATAAATTCGCTAGTACCTCTCAGACTAGTTGTTCCACATCACACGATGATACAATTCAAAACCTCTTACAGTGTCATGCCAAGTCTATCAAATTTCTCAGCCTCTCAATCACCATTCGCACCTTGGCAGATGCTCTTAGGATACTTGAACACCCTTCCCAGTTTCCTGCCATCCAGTAATTCCCCCTCGACTGTCAAGCCTCCCGGTACTGGAATCACAGGTGCCCATCCACAGAATGGAGCGGCCTTCTTAAGTGTACTCACCCACGTCTCAAGGCCGTATCTCTTTCAGGTGTTATCTGCAACGCCCGCTTCCAGCACCCCCAGCTAACTTCACAGAAAGCACCACAGATTCTCCACAGGCTCTTTTTTCACACAGAATGGCAGCCATTTTCATTCCTTTTATTTACTTGACCAAAAGCCATTTACTTTAATTTCTCCATCTTCAAGCGCTAGATGTGCTATTTCTGGGGAAATGGAGCGAGTCGGCGAGGCCGGAATACAGCAAATCTCCTGCGTTTTATTTGAACGTGACATTTTCCTCAAGAGGGGTATTTTGGCCTGTACGTAAGCATCCCCATGAAAAACACAGACCATCTGTTTTAGCTACGTGCACCGTCACGCCGATGTGTGGTAGGGATGGGCCTGCATCAAAGATACTCCGCCTCCGATTTAGCATCCACAGCAGCGTTCAGTTAACCCCAATTAACAATGTAAGAACACACCCTTTTCTGGTATGTGTGACATCATTCACATGTGCCAGAAAGTGGTGACCCTAGATGAACTCCTCTTATTAACCGATATGGTGCAAACTGCAAGCATAAAACTCTGTACCCTACTTTGATACTGCCAGTCAAAATCAAAGCTCAGATTTAAGATTTATACTGTACAAGTATAGGACCACATTGTACTCCAAAACTGTTTATTTATAGTTTAGTAAATAATTCATCCAGCAATATAATTATCTCTCATACCAATTACCCAGTTGCATGCCTTTTATATTTCTGTTAGTTCGTGATTATACATGTTTGATTTCTCTTGATGTTTATGCTTCCTGATATGTAAATATTATTTTATTATGAGTGTTTTATTTCTTCACCATATAAAGTGTATTTATTTGCCTTATAAAGCAACCCAGTGTAATGAGACGCTTACCCAAAGTTTCATTTATTTATTTAACTGAGATATCAGAACTGTTTCATGCGGCCAACACTGGAAATGCTGATTAAAATGAGCATATGGTTTTATCACAGTAATAACTGCAGGGATAAGGGATAACATTTAGGGTTAGGATAGATGAAACTGCACATGCTCTGTGGGTGACTCGTGGACTAGATCTCTACTCTAATTCCTAAACTTCTGCTTATATGAGAATACCTCGCTTTCATGCAAACCACCGTTGGAATAATGGTCACTTATTCGATGTAGTAGTTTTGGAATCAATACAATGTGCATTCAATATACTTTAAATGGAAAAGGAAAATAGCTTTTAATGCCAGCTTCAGTCCACTGTTATTTAACTGTAACCATATATTCAGCTAAGAATGTAAATTGAAACATTATTTGCCTGGAAACAAAATTTAGTTTTAATGCCAATATGGATGGTAACCCTTCCAATGAATGCTTTCATGATTTTGTGAGCGCTCAGTCATTGCATTTAGCAAATTTTTGCTTATAGGTTGTAGATATTTTGAAGGAGCTTTCCAGTAACACCTTTGCACGAGGTAAAAAAATAACTGAATTGGCTGTAATCTTTCCTTTGAGAATCTTTTTCAACTGATTCAAAGCAGAGAAAATAACAAAGGCAATGGCTTTGACAATGCAAGCCTTAATTGAAAAGGGCAGATAAAGAAAAGTAAATAATAATAGATATTTTATTGATCCCCATGGGGAAATTCTCTTGTCGCCTCCCTCCCCTTAGTCTCCGTAGGTGAGAGCTAGCTGGCCGCAAACGGCATCCACCTATAACAGCGCCCAGGGGGCTTTCTTAAGGACCCACAGATATGATGAGGCTGGGCTTGAACTGGTAACCATCTGATGGTAGGCACAGAGGGTTAGCCCACTGGGCCACATGCTGAAGCACTTTTAAATGCTTTAGTCAACTGAAATAATTTTCAGTGTAATTTTGGTTTGCAAGATGTGGTTTGCATGTGTCTGTCATGGAAGAAGAGGAACAGCACATCAGCCCGTGTCATGAAGCAGAGATGGGCACTGAAAGGCCTGTGAGAAGATAGTGGGTACAGACCAGGAAGCTGTGGAAGGTCTGAAGGTGTAGATACCTGACTAAGTATATACTAGGTAAAGGTACAGAGCAATGAGACAAAACTAGTTCAATCAAATGAGTACAGAAGCTTGTGAATTGCAGCAAACAAGTCACAAGTAATTATATCCTCTAAGGTACAAAATGGTACTTTATTTCTGACAGTGTATGTTGTATAAATGGGCAACAAAGTGGTGAAGGTCAGCGTTTGCTAAGGATAAGTTTGGGGACTGAAACATTGTTTTTCAAGGCATCCATCTAAATAGCAGTGACTTTTCAGAGAAAAGAAGAAATTGTTGCTATTTTTCATTATTACTGTTGATTTGCATATATTATAATGTTATGCTTTTTTCTGAGTTAATGTGCACATACTACTCACTGACTAAGACTTTTGCACAGTACTATATATATAACATTAAAAATTGCAAGATGACCTTTATGGCATAGAGATCAATTAGAAACAACTTAATGCATACATTTTTATATCGAGGTCCCAGATATTCTTCTTAAGGTTGAACATAACAATGGTCAACATCCTCTGCTCGCATATCTCTCCTCCTATAACCATTGCTAAGTGCAGCTCTGGCATACTGCAAGTGAACAGACACAAACACATAGACTCTGAGGAAAATGCCTTACGCACACCGTATGTTAATTATACAGTAAGTATGTATCTTCACATAGGTCACACTCCTGGACCTGATTGGATAAGCCCCATGATGGGAAGTACTGGCCAATTAGCTGTGTGTGATCCTCCAATACATCCGTCACATCTTCTCAGCTCTACACACAATTCCCTTGTTGTGGACGACATCCTGTGTGGTCCCTCTGTTAAAGGTAGTCCCAAGTGACGCTGAATTACAGTCCAGTAGCTTTCATTTCACACATTATGTGTGACCATGTGTGGTGAGTGACCATCTGGACCCCTCCGCATGGGGGTAGATGATGCCATCATCTACATGCTCCAGAAGACTTACTCCCACCTGGAAGGGACTGAAAGCACTGAGAAAATCATGTTCTTTGATTTCTCGGCTGCCTTACGCGCTGGAAGATAAGCTCGGGAAGGTGAGCATCAGCACCCCTTTGATTTCCTGGATCACTAACTATCTGGCTGGCAGACTCCAGTTCATGTGACTACAGAGCTGTGTGTCAGGGATGGCTGTCAGCAGCACAGGGTCCCCAAAAGGAACTGTCTTGTATTCTGTATTCTGCCTACTGTTCACTCCCTTCATCTCAGAATTTAAAATGCATGTTTGGGATCTGTCACCTGCAGAGGTTTTTGGGTGGTTCCCCCATTGTCAACTGCAACCAACAGGCGAGATTGGAGGGCGTACAGGAGGTTGATAAGGGACTTTCCTGTATTGTTTTGTGATAACCAGCAGCAGCATAATGTTAGGGATGTTCGCATTAGGTTGTTATCCATATGCAACCACTTACTGCAATCCTGTGCTGTCTTCCTTACTGCTGTGGACTGGAAGGGGGTTGTAACCAGTCTGGGGAAGCCCCCTCCCCACCCCCCACCCCCCATCCAAGTAAGCTCATAAGAAGGCTGAATCAGTAATAAGGCTGGAGGTGGCTGGGAAAAAAAGGAGGATGAGGACAAAACTCACCATAATTATGAACATAAGACACTAATCCTCTCAAAGATACACACACTGTCCTGCAGCAGCAAGAAGCATTTCTGGGATTCCATCCTGCCAAAAGCCATCAGCCTGTATAAATCCTCCCACTCACTGTCATATATCCCAAATTGGTTCTACATTTTATGCATCATAATGCTATTTGTTGTTATAAATTCTATAATGTTGAGTGCATCATATATTTATTGCATTCTGTCTCTTTTTATTGAAGCTTGTGCATTAAATGTGTGATTGTCATGTTAGAGTCACGTCTACCATATGAACCCAGACCAGCTGGCGGACAATAATTTCCATCCTGGAATACATCACATTATATATAAGCAGATTAATTCCGAACCTTTCCTTGTGCATAATTCCATGGCTTGCACCATTAGTGGTAGCCCGGCTGGTTTTCCAAGGAATCTCAATGGAGTTTAGTTCTGCACTGACTTTAACTTGGCAGTCTCTCTTTCATTCAGCTATTCTGAGCTAGACCTGTCTTTGTGTTTCAGGTCATCTTGCTGCATGACCCAGCTTCTCTTCAGATTCATGTTACATATGGCTGGGTCGACCTCTTGCACAATTTATGACTTCTTTAATAATAGGAAATCATTCAGGCCCAGATATTTCTAAAATTCATGAGGCTTCTACTGTGCATTGGTATAAAGTTCATACTATGGAATATTTGGTTATCACCAGATATAACAGCATGTTTTATAAAATAGTTTTTATCTCTTCAGAACGCAAGCATTTTTTTTAACTTGAGAAGAGTATTTACGTTCTTTTAAAGTCAATAGTGGCTTCCGCATTGCAGCTTAGCAAACCATCCAGATTTTACAGTGCAGTGGAATATTCTAGTGTCCCATTACATAAAGATCAGGACATGCACATAACTGAGACACATCTTACCACTTAATGCAGTAGGATTGCAATTCGTTCACCCGGAGAACGCCAAATAAATATATGAAAGGACTCTTTGTGGCTATATCTGCTTACCTCCCCAAACTAAGTCATAGAAGAACAGTCTGTTTATTACATTTGATGGACTAACTGTAAATTGTAAAGCAAATGGTCAGTTTCCTCATGTGTTTTCTGAGGGACTGGTTTGGTATGTAAAAGTAACAGTGAGTTGGGTTTAGGATTTGAATGAAGTCAAGCAGATAAATCATACAAAAATATTAAGTAGCCCGCTTTAATTTTCCATGTGAGTATTACAATGAACTATAATTATCAAAATATTAAATCTGAAGATCAAATCAGAAGCCAGTATCTGAACCCAGTGTTCGGTGAACCAGCTCGCCCATCAGGATGTGTAAAACTAAGAGTAAGCATTTCAAATGACTTACAGTCATAAGAAGACTTAGCAGAGAATCTATTTTTACATGTGGCGGCTATGCACCTTCCACCTGCTCATGCTGGCCAGGGTCCCAGAAGGCCCTGAGCCTTAGCAGGGTGGCATAGTGAAGCAGGCAGGGCAGCGCAGCCTAAGCAAGATGACAGTCCATCACACGGGCGGTGGCTGATTTCAAGATGCCAGTTACCCTAATAGTATACCTTTGAATTGCAGTGGGTAGCAGGAAGACCTGGGGTGTGGGGGAGGTGGGACCAAACCAAAACACACACACACAGAGCATGCAGCCCCCCCCCACACACACACAATGAAGGCAGAATATAACCACCCAACCCTGTCAACCCCATAATACAGTGGAGTGGAAACCACCTATAGTGACCAAGCACTTATATGGATCATAAAGCTTGGGACAGAATCATTCCTGTAGACATACTGTTTAAAGAATTTGCATATAGTCTGCAAATCAAGTAGTCTGCTTACAGTGTTCATTTTGGGTCTTTATAAACATGACAACATAAAAGAAAAAATATAACTGGTATTTTTATTTATTTATTTTTTAACTTTACTTTGATTGCCCTACTTTGCCTTGCGGTAACCCGCCTGTTTCTGCCTAGCTACCTGAGGCTAATGCCGTGTGCACAGAACGCATGACAGGAAAAAGAAAGTAATTTCCCCTCAATGACGAATGTAGACTTATCAAAGCGAAACAACAATATGCAATTTGAGAAAATGTTGCATTGTGAAAATGTGCCGTATAAATAGAATGGAATTGAACTGAATATTATGCACAGTACTGTATTATAATGTATTTGAATTATACATAGTTCAGTAATTTAATTTGTACAGTACTATAATTTGAAGTGTTTGAAACAGCTGTACGGTATTTTGAAATTGTAAAAAAAAAATCAGTAAATAGCACACTGTTGATTCTATTACCTTATGTTCATGTAATAAATATACACATCAGGTACATGGTACTCTGCCTGAGACATAAAGAAGAAAATAATCAGTTGTAATCTGCTTATAGTGAATGAGCTGTACCATAGAAGCAGTTTTTGACTTGACCTGTGTAATAGGCATTAAGGAAATTCTTTTCTTTATGTACAGATACTGTTCTGATCATAGACGCAACTGCATTAAAATGCCCGGCTGCACTCGGGCACTTTTGTCCCTCACATCAATATCAAGTATATGACTGAGTTTTCAATTGATTATTTTAGAATATAAATGTCTTCTGGGCATTTAGTATCATGTCTTACTGACTGCTGAAGACTTTTCCATAGCACTGTATGTATAAAGTTAAAAAATCTTGCATAGATTACTTTTATGACACAAGAACAACTAATCACAAACGTTTTGGATATGAGGCCCTAGATATTCTTCACAAACTTTGAGATATGGTTGACACCTCCTGTACTATATACTTTGATAATCATTATCATTAATAAAAAGTGTATACTGCATTCTTGGAATATACAGTATAGGAAATTACAGTACTTTCAATCTAAGAAAAACAAGAGTTCAAAAACGTGAAGAACTTGGAAAATCAATAACTTTCTGAAGCTTATATTTAAAATCATAATTTTTGCCGGTGAAAGACTATTTAACTTTTCTGAATAATTTTTCCTGCTACCGTCTGAGCAAATAATAATAGCATAAACCTAGTCTGACAACCTAGTCTTTCATGCATCTTCCAATTAAAAGTATGTTCTTCTGCCTTCTCAATGCAAAAAAATATAGAAAAATTATGAAATACTGAGCATTTTCATGGAGCTGTAAAGAAAACCTCCAGAGGTGGTTTGTAACTATTTTTTGATCAGGATATGACCATTAGTACGATTGTGTATTAATCTTACCCATGAAATGCCAAAGAATCTACTAGAGATATTAATTTCACGAAAGCGAGAATTAAATAAAAAAAAAATACTTGCTGGGCAGAAATATCACTCATCAAATATTACTCAAAGCAAAGGATGAATATATCTGAAGAGGCCACTTGACCATATCAAATGATTATACCAACCACGCAAAACACTACAAAGAATAATAATAATAGATACCTGCATCAGGAAATCCAATTACAGATGTTAAAATCCTCATTATCATGTGGCATTTCTGGTTACATTGTGACACCTCAGCTACCTACTGCACCCCCCTAACAGACCAGGTGGGAGAGTCCCATTGAGCAGGATAATAACCTGATCAAAGACCTAGTGTAAAACATTCATTTCCAGGGGACACGACAATAGGACTATAAATATCCATTATGAACAGCCAGCTGACCAAAAATTTAGGACAAATGAGTCAGCGCTCTTTATAATGATATAAAATACTGTTTTAGGAGAGACCATTGTACCAGTCACAGTGGGACCACTCGTATGAGACTAAACAGGAGCCTGAATACCACCTGCGGTCATGAAAAACAATGTGTCTCACATCTAAGCATTTTGCGTGGACTTTTTGTGACTTGCGTCTGGGGAAAAGGTAGCAGTAGAGGAAGGAATGGAATTTGTAATCTGATAGTCGGTATGAGCTACCTTCAGGGGCCCTGGCTCCTCTGTGGGAGCTGTGGTCAGCCTGTTAGGCTTGCCAGGGTAATTTTTTGAGTCTGTTCTTGTCGGAGCGATTTTGGCAGTTCTCTGTGCAATACAAACCTGAAGGGATCCAGGATGACAGGGTTGTGTTGTACCCAGCAGCTGAACCACATTACTGTCATGTGGTAAGTTGGTACATTTTCTTGCATACGGCCTTCATTGGGAATTCTTTTTTATGTAATCACTCGCAGTAAATTGTACAATGGCTTCCAATATGCAGTATAAAGTTTAGAACAAAGTATGAACGATCCTAAAAATCTATTCTTTAATTATCGGTAACAAGCTGTGTCACCTGAAAGCACATTCATGAAGGAAGGGCTTGATAAGTTGACTTAGCTCCTTAATTGATGGCTATCAAACCTAAAAATAGTTTTAAAGGAGCTATATTTAAACTTTGTTGTTCATTATTATTTAAAATCCTGCTCAGTTATATTTGTTTTTATATAGCACCTTCCTGATATGATTGGCCCAAGGTGCTTAGCTTATTGACATACAACAGCTTAAGGTAGCAATAGTGGAAAGGGAAAATTAACCTATCGCAGGGCACACTCATCATTCATTCACACTCACACACCATTCACAGTCACACTCGCACACCATTCAGTCACTCTTGCACACCATACATTCACACTCATGCACCATTCAATCACAATCACGCACCCATGGGCATCGTGGTAATTCCAATTAATCACAGTGTGTTTTTCGGCATGGAGGGGAACATGCAAACTCCACACACATGGAGCCATGGTGGAGACTGAAACCGTGACCCAAAGGAGTGAGGCAGCAGTGCTAACCACTGCAAGACCCTAGCAGGAGCAAAGAAACTCCATAATTTGTCCAAGGTCACCTGGCCAGAAAGCCTGGCTAGAAAGGCTAGTCTTTTATCCTCAGCTGCCTGTGATCTGCGATTTCCTTAGCATTAACTTGTTCTCCATTATCCAGCTGGCCGTACGGAAGGGACATGGTAGGTGAGTCCAGATGCTGATACGTGACCAGTAAAAGCAACAATAAGTGCAAAACAGCAGCGTGTACAGAAACATCAGCAGCCTTATTTATGGTAGATTAGGGCAAAGAAACAGGCCTTTGGTTTGGATTTAAATACTGAGGCTAAGGGGGCATCCCTCACATATGCTGCTAGATCATTCCATAAACTAGGAGCCCTTTGGCTAAAGGCTCTACCAGAAACAGTCCTTTTGTTTATGTGAGGATTTGGAAGAAGGCCTGCATTCTGTGATCTCAGTGTATATTCGCTGTTGGATGTTGATCAATTCAGTTACATAAGCAGGGGTCTCACCCTTTAGTGCTGTGTGAGTAAGCAGAAGAATTTTAATGTCTGTCCTGCACTATTTTAGAATAGGTGTTATATGGTCATATTTATTCCGTCTAGTTACAATTCTTGATGCTGCATTTTTAATTTGCTGTAGGGAGATGGTGTGTGATTTGTGCCCCTGCTGAGCAGAGCATTACCGGGGTCTCATTTGCTATATATAATTGCATGTATTCATTTTTATCTTGAATGGTGAGAAACGTCCTCCTCTGTATGAAGCTTGTCCTAGATGGGGACTTAATATGAGAATTAAATGACAGGTCTGTGCTGAAAATGAGTGTCTGGGCAGCACAATGGCTCAGTGGTTAGTGATGAATGAATGGGTCCCTGAAAGTGAGACACGAGGCCTGAGAATTACTTCCTGGTAGCATGGGAGTGGTGTAATAAGACTTCTGATTTATCATTGCTTACAGCCAGACAATCATCGCTCAATGTTTTTAAGTAGCTTACTTGGACGATGTATGATCACTTGCTGCAATCAATTATGTACAATTCATTGATGTTTATGAGCGATATGATGGTGCAGTGATTTTCCTCACACCTCTGGCACGAGAGTTGGAGCCTCCGCCACGGCTCTGCGTGTGGGGTTTGCATGTTCTCCCCGTGTCATCATGGAGGTTCCTCTGAGGTACTCCACTTCCCACCCCCACAGTCCAAACACATCCTGAAGCCAACTGGAGTTGGTAAATTGCCTGTAGGCGTGCACGTGTGAGTGAACAGTGTGTGAGTGTGCCCTGTGAGGGGCTGGTGTCCCATCCTGGGTTGTTCCCTGCCTTGTGCCCATAGGCTCCAGATCCTCTATGACCTTGAATAGGACAAGTGGTTACAGAAGATGGATAGTCTGTATTGAAAGTTAGTGGCTGGGGAGCACTGTGCTAGTGAGTGGATGATATCCCTAAAAGCGAGATGCAAGGGCCCAGAATTACTTCCTGGTTACTCAAAGTGTTATTACGACTTAGTAATAGGATTTATGTTTATCATTGTCTAGTCAGACAATCATCGATCATCAATCCTTGTCTTAAAGTAGTTTACTTTTGCGATATGTGACGTTTTAGAACAGTCAGTTTAGTTAAGTTCATTGTGTAATGCCAATTACTGGTGATACCAATCCTGCAGAACCGTCATTAGATATCCGAACATGATGCTGATGATCGTGTAAAGATGAGGTGACCCAGAAAAGGAAAGTTGGCTTAGACTGACCTCACATTCCAGCCTGTTTAACGGAGTTAAATGGCTGAATGCTCCTTAGCAAAAACAGCGCAAAGAAGTATAAGTATTCTTGCATTCCCGACATCAAAGGCCTGTAGTTCATCATCTCCATCACCTTCTAAAGCTGTTTTGGGGCTCTCACTTTGAAAACCGATAGAAACTTACTTGTTATTAGTGTCCAAGAATGTTTGCAATTAGGTGGAAACTGTTTTCTGTAAGATATTTGAGAGAATGGGGGCATTTGAGACAAGTGTATAGCTGTCAAGAGCATGAGGTTCTAAATTTGGCCTCTTAAGCCATGTTCTGATTATGTCCCCTTTATATTTAACAGGGACAGCAGCAGAAGCTTGGGACTTCTTTGTAATTTTAAGTATGAGACCTATGTTTTCTTTACTGATCCTTCATAGAATTTACTTGGGACAGCATCTAATATACTTGTAGCAGGTTTTGTTTTATGATTTAATTTTTAAATTCTTTTACATTTTTAAAATTTGTTGACCAGCTAGACCTTACTGGAAATATGTACTCACGGTCTGACCTGCTATTTATGAAGTCTATACAATTGTCAATACCAAAATTAGAATGCACTATATTTGAAGGATCAATGACTTTATTATTTATCTGTTACTATAAAAAGGAAGTGTGAATCACCTCTGTTATTTTGATTCTATTATTATTAATAAGCTACAGTAGGAATGAGCATTACTGAGAGGTCAAATTCAAGACCACATGCATAATCCTTAAACATTGTGGACTGCAAGGCCGTGATTAAAATATATATCGAGGGGACCCCCCCCCCCAATATTCAGAAGTTCCCAGTGTTGACTCCCAGGCTATGTTCTTGGTGGAGTGTATATTAGTTTTGCCTACTGTTATTTTAATAGATTAAGTACTCTATTCATGGCTATAATACAGTATGTGATACCACATCCTTTTTTGGTGGATAACATTATTAACGTTATTAACATAACATTATTAGCAGTTTTAATGATCTTTAAAGAAGCCCTTTTACTGCTGCTGGGTCACAATGCTCTTTATGCTCTTTATCAGAGACCGTACTGGTCGTTGTCATAGAGGTTCACATACTTTTCCATCAGTCACCTTGACTGTTTAAACAGTTCACTCAATAAAACTATGACAATGTAAAATGTCATACATCATCAATCATGAAGAAATACAGATAACTCCAAAAGATTCTCAGTCTTCTATGTCACAACTGTGTGATTGTACATAGGGCATAGGGTCATACGAAGACTCCTATAAAGTTTTTCTTTATTTATATAACTTTGTCAATTTGTGTTCATTTAATAACAATAACAATAGATTTCACTTATAAAGCACTTTTCATTAGAACTGAATATCAGAATGCATTTATGTAATGATAAGTGTTACATATTCTACTGAAAAAAAGACTTTAAAATGATTTGTGTTGGGGCATCTTTATTTAACGTCTGCGTCTCTGTTTTCCCATTTTCAGGACTCTTTATGTGGAACACCATGGAACGGCTTGTGTTCTGTGCGTTGATGTTCGGAATGTTGGTGAAGGGGCAGAACTGCCCAGGGCGGTGCATCTGCCAGAACATCTCTCCCACCCTCACCCTGCTCTGTGCCAAAAAGGGGCTCCTCTTCGTGCCACCTACCATTGACAGAAAGACAGTGGAGCTGCGGCTGACAGACAATTTTATCACAATCATTCGAAGGAAAGATTTCTTTAACATGACCAGTCTGGTCCACCTAACCCTGTCCCGAAACACCATCAGCCAGATCACCCCCCATGCGTTCGTAGGTCTCCGGTCCCTGCGTGCCTTGCATATGGATGGAAATCGCTTAAGTGTCATTAAGACCGACCATTTTAAAGGACTCTTCAATCTGCGACACCTAATTCTTGGGAACAACCAAATTCACTATGTGGCTCCCACTTCTTTTGATGAATTTGTAGGCACTATTGAGGACTTGGACCTCTCGTACAACAATCTGAAGACTCTTCCTTGGGAAGCCATTGCTAGGATGACAAACATCAATACTCTAACTCTGGACCACAATCTCATTGATCACATTGAGGCTGGGACCTTCACCCTCCTTGCCAAGCTAGTACGCCTGGACATGACTTCTAACCGCCTGCAGAAACTGCCCCCGGACAGCCTGTTCCAGCACGCACAGGTTCTGTCAGATGCTAAGGGCTCCAACCCCTCTTCGCTGGCCGTGAGCTTCGGTGGAAACCCCCTTCACTGCAACTGTGAACTGCTGTGGCTAAGACGGCTTACAAGGGAAGACGACCTGGAAACGTGTGCCTCTCCCGAGCACCTTATGGATAAATACTTTTGGTCCATCCAGGAGGAGGAGTTTATCTGTGAGCCTCCTCTGATCACCAAGCACCAAGTCAGCAAGCCCTTCGTGATGGAAGGCCAGGGGGTGACACTGAAATGCGTAGCCATGGGTGACCCGGACCCTACCATGCATTGGCGCTCCCCCGACGGTAAGCTCGTGCACAATAATTCCCGGACCATCCTGTATGAGAACGGCACTCTGGATATCCTCATCACCACCCTCAAGGATAGCGGGGCCTTCAACTGTGTGGCGTCCAACGCTGCAGGAATCGCAACGGCGTCAGTAGAGGTCAACATGATACCACTACCCCTCTTCGTCAATAGCTCCAGCCAGATGAAAGCGACGGACCCTGGATTGTCCGATATCACCACTTCCTCTAAGTCTGGTAACAATGACACGAAGAACCATGACAAGAGAGTAGTGGCAGTTGAGCTGACGTCCTCTTCAGCTATAATTCAATGGCCATCGGAGCGCCACATCCCGGGGATCCGAATGTATCAGATCCAGTACAATAGCACCTTGGATGACACTCTGGTGTACAGGTGAGCCTTTTACTGAAGTGTGAATGGCAAACTTTACCTAAATATTACTTAGATTTTTATATGCAATTACCAATTGTATGTTATCTTCATTCACTAAACTGTCCTAACAGCACAAGTGAGAGGTAGCCTCAACAGCAAACTGACGCTTATAGCAGCTACAAGAATTTCATGTGAAGCCTAAAAGTAAAGTACAGTCATTTACAGTCTATTACGCAAGTTTTTAAAATGCAGATTGGCTCATACACTTTTGGTAAATAGGGGAAAGATGTCTGCATAATTAAAATGTTGCGTGGTTTTAAAGATGTTTTCATTCCATGTTTTGACGGAGTAGCACACCTGAACACACCAGTCTGTAGGGAAATTGCCTTGCCACTCATTTAGCTTGGCCCACATGCATTGGTTGGTAAGTGCAGATTTTCACAAAATGTGGTTGATTGCTGTAAATACAAGTGAACCAGGTTCCCGTGGTGGAATTTCTTACTGAGAGAAAAGCTTTAGAACACTAAGAAAAGGGTGATTTGATAAAGCGTTTTCGGCGTGATGAGTATAATGGTTAGGTTTTGAGTGTTTTGCGCATAACCCCATTTTGTTCTGTAAGCAACTATTTTTTTATTGTGATTTTGAATAATGCACGGTTTTTAGCAGAAATGACTGTATATGATGAATATAATACTTTGTGTTTCATTTTTAGCTGCAGCCTGAAACTGGTTCAGGATTTCATACATTCTTGTATATACAAGAAGAAAATTTAAATATATGTATGTACAGTATGTATATATATATATATACATACATACATAGGTGTGTGTGTGTGTGTAGGTATGTATAAAATATAGATTTGAAAAAACTATAAAATATTGCATATATTGAATTATGCCCTGACCAAAAAAGAGATGCAGCTACGCAGCATGCTACACCAGTGACATGCAGCATTGGCCACTGCTTTTCATTCTCTAAAGAAAGCTGTGCATGTTTTTGAGTCGGGACATAAAAAGACTTTGCCAGAATTTATTCTGCCCACCTTGACCACAATACTCCTCACTTTCTAGTGTTTGCTATAAAGCATTTTGATTTTCTTTTCCTTGCCAACGTAAATTGACTGTCTGACAGAAGCCCCAACTCTTTGTCCTTGTAAGCTCCATAAAGTGGAGAGAGACACTCTTTTCTAGCACTACCTACCTAAACTATCAAATTGACCGACTAAGTCTCTAGCTCGCTGCATGCCATGAGGTTCATCGCTTTAGCTTGTCTTCTGATGGATACATTTTGGAAGTTTAAGTTTGAGGTATCATTGACTCAGACACTCTGCCCCCGACATGCCCCATTGCTCAGAGTAATGACCAGCACTGCTCAGTTTTTACTGCCCTATCTGGTTTAATGTGATGTGACTAGTGTAACGTTTCAATACAGCCAACGATAAATGTCAGAATGGTGTCTGCACCTACGAGAATAGAGGTGGAGAGAGGTAAGTCAGTTTAATGAAGTTTATCTCTCAGCATGTGACAAATTGATTAACAACGTTATTACTGAGGTTCTATTTTCCACCTGTGGTCCACCAAGCAGCTATGCTCAAATTACACTTGTGGAATTCTGTCTCTGATGCTCGACCTTCTCATCATGCCAGAGGGGGAGAGCTGAAGTGTGACTATGTTCTACTATAGTGGGGAGATTGTTTAATCACTCCATAGATTTGCTTGGAGAAACTTCTTTCAGTTCTTCCAGGTCTCCATGGAGGGACACTGGTTAAAATGTGAGCCATGCACTGGAAATGCCCTCCCATCTCTGGCACATAGTGACTCCTCTGAAGGGGTTATGCGTGCATTACATTCTTTTTAAATTGAAAGTCTTTCCAGAAAGTCCACTCTACTACATGTCCTATTTTTCGGCTCTGACCTTCTCATGTATTTCAGTGTTGCACATGAAATATCCTAGTCTCTGTGAAAATGTAGCCCAGAGCCATGCTTCTACTGCTGTATAAGAGGGACATCCATTTTGATATCCTTGTTATCATGAATTCTGTCTCTATAGCTAAAACTGCAGCGTGTCTCTCTAGCTACAGTATCATTGTAAGCTATGGTACAATGATTGCAGGATTTGGGGCAAGCTTAGCTATGGGAAGGAGAGGACCATCCCAGTTACACCTTACTTTTATTAGTAACCTATCTTGAATATTTATAGAGTGCCAAGCTGAAGTGGGTCAGAAAGATTGCTTAACATTGATAAAATCTCATGTAATGTGTAGGCTTTTTCAATCCCTATCATCTGACAAATTGCAGCCCCAAAATTCTCAGTTTGGGTTGGAAAGTTAACAATAGAATCGTTGTCCTGTATTCCTACTTCCTCTATTATCTGTTGGGAATGCATTTATATCCCTTACTTTGTTGATGAGGGCTTTAAGTCGGTGCGTGTTGGCATCTATCAAGCACTATGAAGGTAAGTGATGCTTTCCTTCACCTAGGTTAAGGATAACATCATTGGAAACATTAAATTTCCTCTTGACAAACTGTCTGGCAGTGATTTGTTTAATAAGTCCTCTCATAATGTGCAGTCTGCTCCCATCATCACCCCATACCACCAAGCAACATATGTTCTTCACAGCTTTCGCTGCTCTGGGCTCCTTCCTGAAGTGAGGAAGATATCATAAATGTCAAACCTGATAGGGAGGACACCTTTCAAAATCACAATGAGCTGCTGAATACTATTGTCAATCTCTGCTTATTTGGCAGATTGATTTGGTTTGGTCACATGGTTAGCACCAGTGCCTCATGCCTCTGGACCTACCGTTCGTGTACATGCCCCAGCGCCGTGTTTGGGGGTTTGCATGTTCTCCCCTTGTCATCATGGGGTTTCTTATGGATTCTCCCCACAGTCTAAAGACATGGAAAGGTGAACTGGAATTGGCAAGTTGTCTATAGGTGGGAGTGCCTTGCGAGGGGCTGGTGCCTTATTCCCTGCCCGTAACTTCTGGAATGGGCTCTGCATCGGACAAGCAAATCCATAAAATACACGGATGGGTTTAGTTTGAAGAGTGCAGCTAATTCTGCACGATCGTTCTTATATTTATTTCGCATGAAATCCATGATCCGTGACACATCACCAATGGAGGCTTCTTAATTAGATGAATTGTTTGAGCAAGACAATTGCTTGCCCATTCGTTAATGTGCTAATTATGTGGACTATGGAAATGACCCAGCTGATCCATGCTAAAGATACTCTTTTTCGCTCTTCTCCAGAAGGTAAGGTTCTTCACCAGGGGGAGTTTATCTGTTATCATCTTTATCTTTGGTGGAAGATTATCACCCGCAAGGCACTTTCCATTAACATATACTACTGTTTCACAACTAAGGCAGAAGATTTCTGTGGGTGATGATGATGAATAAAATCCTCTGTGCCGTGAATCCTACTTTAACTGGGAAGGAGGTGTCCATTTTCTCATTTTGATATGGGAAACATGTGAGATGTACTTAGCCTAGGATATATATAGCAACTGATCACATATTACTGGGGGGGCACAAGTGAATTAGTAACTCCATTACTACTGAAGAACAAACCATGATCAAATATAGTAACTGTGTGACATACATGAACCATTATTATTGATTAATGATGAATGAACATGGAATCAGTACTTAACTAACATTTAGTTTCTGATGAATTAATACATTAAAGAAGAATGTAGGACTACGTTATTTGTGCCCCCTCAAAGTGTTGCCTAGCAACTAATGAAGGCTATTGGGCAACATAAATCTTTATTACCTGCTCAAGGGCTAACCACTATGTCGAGGGATTTTAAGTTCCTGTATGCACGTCTCTGAAAAGGAGCAGAATATCGACTCTGAATCTGGTGACTTTGAAAGAGAATCATACAGCACCTGGCATAGTGATCTCTACCCTGTTATCAGAGGAGTTTATATTCTATGAAAATGGGAAAGGCTTGACTTGCCTGTTCTTCAAATGACTTCACACTGATTCCCTCCAGTCTACCGTGTTTGACACTCCTGCACACGTGTTAAGCATTCAAAAAGAGTTGTTGCTTGCTATGTTGAGTACCTCACCATGGGGCCTAATCCTCTGTGCAGCTGGCTGAGGTGACTGAAGAGCAGAAGCGAATTATCTTATTTTTTGCTCTGCTGTGTTGGAAGTGTGATGTCTCACACACCGTGATGATGGACTAGCATGATGCACTGTGCTTGTCACTGTAAAATTCTAAATACTGCCGTGTAACTCAGTGGAAAACAGCTTTGGAAACAATGTGTTCTCCTGTCAAATCGTTTCCGCTATCCAGAGGATTCCTTTTAAATCTACCAAATATTTGAAGCCAAACACGGTGTACTGGGGGTCGAGTCAACAAATATATGGGAACTTCAAGAGAGGTTTAGCAATGACTAAGCTAACACACTTTGACACACATCATGGTTTGTCACCAACATGAAGATCATGTAAACATTATTTTCTTTGTCCAAGTCTTTTACACAGCATTGTATTGTAAACACCTAGATCCAGTCTGCCTCAAACAATGAGCAAAAGGAGATTCTTCAAGATAATAATGTGATGAATTAAAAAGTCTATGTGAGTGACAGACTATGTGCTGTTGTGAAATACTGACAGAAAGAATATGTGTATGTAATTCATGTAAAATCTTCTCATTCTAAGAGGGGCTTTTGTCTGGCACTATATATATATATATATATACACACACACACACTATTTATTAGAAACACCCGTACACCTGCTCGTGCCAGCAAAATGCTCTCTGCATAGAACAATTTGGAGATTTGTATTTCAGAAACTGCTGATCTCCAAGGATTTTCTGGGATTTTGCACAGCAGTCACTAAAGTTTACAGAGAATGGTGTGAAAAACAAAAAATCATCTAGGGAGAGGAGGTCTGTGGGTGGAAATGCCTTGTTGATGAGGAAGATCAGAAGAGAGTGGCCAGACTGATTCGAGCTGACAGGAAGGAACTGAAAAACCAACCTTTGCAATGGTGGTGAGCAGAAAAGCATCCGAGAAAGCTTCACACACTGAACCTGAGGTAGATGGGCTACAACAGCAGAAGATTACATCAGGTTCCTCTCCTGTCAGCTAAGAACAGGTAACTGAGGTCTCAGTGGGTACAGGCTCACCAGTATTGGACATCTAAAGATTTGAGAAATGTCGTCTGGCGTGTTACAACATGCAGACAGAGTCAGGATTCACTGTAAACAGCATGAATCCATGCATTGTTTCAACAGCTGAAACTGATGGTGGTGATGTAATTATGTGGGTAATGTTGTCTTGGGACACTTTAGGCCCCCAATACTAACCGAGCAGCTTAAATGTTGCTGACCATGTGAATCGCTGTAAGACAAACTTTACCCATTTTCTAATGGCTTCTTCAACACATATATTGGGGCTGCTTATGCTTCAGTGGGCTAAGCCTCTGTGCCTGTGATCGAAAGGTCGCTTGATTGAGTCCGGCCTCCCTACATCTCTAGCTACTTGAGCAAGACCCTTAACCCCCCCCAGCTCCCTGGGTGACACCAGAGGTGGCTGCCTTCCATGTCTAGCATGCCCTGCCCTACAGAGGGCAAGTGGAGGGAGGCGAAATGAGAATTTTCCCACAGGGATCAATAAAAAATGTGTCTGTTGCTATTATATTTCAAACTGAGGCCATGAACATGACACTGGATTTGATGTTGTTCACTGGCCAGCCAGTTGCCAGGTCTGAATCCAGTGGAGCACCTTTGGGATGCTGTGGGATGGGAGATTTGCCACATCATTGTGCAGCCGACAAATCTGCAGCCATTGCATAATGCAATCATGTCAGCATGGGCATGAATCTCTAAAGGATATTCTGGTACCTTCTTGAGGCTGCATTTTGAACAATTCAGGCTGCTCTGAAACCAAAAGTCAGACCCATATAAGAAGTGCTTAAAATTTTCTGATGTAGAGCGTTTTTAATTTTCAGGTGGATCTAACTCTGACCCAAACTTTTGATAGAAATAAGCACGTAAAATATTTTCTCACTGAAGTGTTAATTTTCCACACATGACTCCAGCACTATTGATGCTATTAGACAACTGCCAAGCATACTTTGCAGAGTATACTTGCCAATTCTTCTAATGGGTAGGATCAATAATTGAATCTTTTTAGATAAACATTTATAGGTATTCATTTTTGATAGGTTGGAGAATAGGGAGGAGAAGCACATTGTTTCCTTTTCAATTTGAAATTAAATTTGAAGTAACTTTTCTGTAATTCCCAATTTGACCCTACATTCCAGATAATCATACAAAAAAGATTAAATGTCAAGAAACTATCACCCTGAAATATTTATATTTGTTTGGCTCGTTAATGCTTTCACTAGACACAAGTGTCTTCTTCATGAAGTTACACATAGCCATCGGTGTCTTCCATAACATACTTAATTGTTTTCCTCAACAAAGCCATTTTTACAGTAGGTTTAGCTTTTTTTTTTGTTTTATTTTGATGTGACTCTGAACCCGATGAAATGTTACATCTAATTTACTATCATAAAAATATCCAAGTCATTTTTCATTGCTATCCAAAATCTCACTGGGCCAAAATGTGTAACAAGAAGAAACAAGAAGATATGTAACAAAAATTGATAGAAATATGGGTTTAATATGTAACTATAAGCAAACAATCTATAAATGTTGCTGACATACCAAACCCTAGGACTACTGAAACCAAGTGCAAGCAAGGTGTATTGTATTCAGGGTTTGTATTAATGGTAATAAATTGATGATATTGTGTTAATGGTACAGTATTAACCATATTGTGTTAATGGTACAGTATTAATGGTACTGTACTAATGTTATTGTGTTAATGGTACAGTATTAATGGTACTGTACTAATGTTATTGTGTTAATGGTACTGTACTAATGGTATTGTGTTAATGGTACAGTATTAATGGTACTGTACTAATGTTATTGTGTTAATGGTACTGTACTAATGTTATTGTGTTAATGGTACAGTATTAATGGTATTGTACTAATGTTATTGTGTTAATGGTACAGTATTA
>JABFDZ020000040.1:6494788-6527180 GCA_019775955.2 Pollimyrus isidori | reverse complement strand
TAATGTTATTGTGTTAATGGTACAGTATTAATGGTATTGTACTAATGTTATTGTGTTAATGGTACAGTATTAATGGTGACTGAGTGTTTAGCCATTTCTTCACAGCTCCAGGTTTGGGAGCTTGAGTCTCTGCATGTCTGCTCTGTGCATGTTTTTCCTGTTTCCGCACACACTGAGGAAACTGCCATCTATACCCCTGGTTGGGTACAGATGCCAGTTGGGTAAAGGCTTTCCTTTGGTAATTTCTAGAACACGGTGTGATTGCTGCTGGCGGATGTGTCGGCTCTCACGTCTCCAAAGCGGCTGCCTTCCTGGATTTTTTCCACACACACACACCAGTATCTAGAGTTTACAGAAAATCATGCAATAAACAGCAACATCCATTCGGTGCCAGGTCTGTGGGCAGAAACACCTTGTTTATGGGAGTGGTCAGTGGAGAATGGCCAGATATGATATAATTAACAGGAAGGTCACAAATTAAAACGAGCTCAGTACTGGTGTGGAGGAGGGTTTATCTGAATGCTCAATTCGTCAACCCTTAATGGAATTTTTGAGGAAAATGTGGGCTCTGTCCCCCACTAATCGATGCACCTATTGAAATGGCCAAAATGTACCATGGACTGGCTACAAATTATAATCAACACTGTACTTTAATTTCACAGCGTGTACAAAGTGACCGGGTCTCAACCAGCGATCTAAGTGTGACTTTACATTGAAAACCCTCCCAGAATGTGTGCAGTTCCTAAGCGGAATCTTTTGTGGCTCCTTGGCACAGGGCTTCCTGCAGAGAAGCTGGCGGTCACTGACTGCCTTCCGTGGGGTTCCTACTGTTCTAATGACAGCTGGCACTATTTTTGTTGTTTGTGGCCCGCATTCAATTTATTTCTATAGCCAGAACTCTGTATTTGCTAATCTTCTCCGTTTCCTTTGTTAGAAGATTAGTGTCATCTGAGATCGCAGCATCGATTAAGAGGCACGCTTTTGCCTACTTGTTGTCGACCACTATGTCAGGCCGGTCCGCTAATATGGTTCCATCGGTGTTAATGGCCACATCCCACATAAGCGTGTTTGAGGCACCTATGTTTGTGACTGCTTGTGGGCTGTGGGCAAGCCAGCGCTCCAGGCCTTCATGGCTTAGTTCCTTGCAGATCGGTCAGTGTAGATAGCTTGCTATTTTATTGTGCCTATGAAGGTACTTCATAGGTGCTTTTTTTATTATTATTATTAATAATGATAATATTTATTTCCTCCATTAGCTCCAGAACCTTAATGTGCCCTATTTTGTTTTGTACTATTCCCTGTCCTTTTGAATATGTGATGCCATTCATTTCAGTATCGCACTTACATTTTGTTCCATATATATGAATAAATGCTAAACTGTAAAATCTGCACTTGCTCATTGATGAAATGAAACCCTACTTTTCTGTTTGAGGAGTATGAATTTGCAAATATTTTGAAATATACATACAAATTTGTAAATAATTGAGTAGGACATTTCCCCAGGCACCAATTAGTTTTCTTGCTTTTCACAAAAGTAAGAATTTCACTAATCTTCACTTACCATCACTTACCGGCTGCAAAGAGGCAAATTAGACGCTAACAGCTGGACGAGCATCATTTCTTTCTTTGCCCTTGCACTCGATTTTAAATAAAAGATAGACAAAAGCATTAGTAACGCAACAGAATTTTTATTGAATGCTGACTGAATGAAATGAATTGTATTGAACCATCCCTTTTAATCGTCCACTGTTGCTATTTTTTTTCCACTACAGAATGATCCCCTCGACAAGCAAGACTTTCCTGGTGAATGACCTTGCAGCCGGCCGGGAGTATGACCTGTGCGTGCTGGCTGTCTACGACGACGGCATCACCTCCCTCACCGCGACACAGGTAGTGGGCTGCGTTCAGTTCAGCACAGCCAGTGAGAACAGCCAGTGCAAATTCATCCACAGCCAGTTTTTGGGCGGCACCATGATCATAATAATCGGAGGTATCATAGTCGCCTCTGTGTTGGTCTTCATCATTATCCTCATGATCCGCTATAAGGCGTACAGCAACCCGAATGACAGCAAATGCAAAGTCAGCAGTATGCAGTCACAAACCAATGGGAACCGGGGCGACATGCAGCGTTCCGCCTCCAAACAATATGCTGAAGACGACTACCATGCCGGACAAGTGGCTAGGGCGGTTAAAGAATGCAAAGCACTGGTGTTAAAGGTAGATGCTGATAAGCAGGAGGTCCCACTGGCCACCACTGCCATTTTGGAGGTGGAGTTACCACTACCAGGACCAGCAGACCCTGACAGGGCCAACCGGCGAATGAGCTTAGACGCCCAGCGCTCGGGTCTTGCTGAGAATAACCACATGGACAGCAGCCTAGCGGGTTCCACCTTGTCTCTTTGTCTCATTGGACCAAGTGCAGGCAACAAGGAAGTCTCCAAGCTAAAGGACAAGAAAAGTGCCCTGGCCAGCCTGCTGCCCAGCGAGCTGGCACGAACTAGGCACCGGTTCTCCTTCGATGGGGATTATTCCTTGTTTCAGAGCCACAGTTATCCCCGGGCACGGACAAGGAGACACATGTCCTCCAGTCAGATCAACGTAGACTCTTCACCCTTAAACAACCGCAGGGTAACTTTCAGCAGCACAGAGTGGATGCTGGAAAGTACTGTTTGAAGGCCTTTGCCTGCCTTCCTCACTCCCCATCCTGGGTACCAGAGGAAAGCTGTGCCCATCCATTCTGCAGCAGTGCCTTATTGACAAATGGACTAATGGAGGATGCTGCTAAGTCTGGTCATAATTTGTTTCACTTTGACATTTGTTTTTTTTTTTTCCCTTTTTGTGCTTTCTATCTGATGCCAGGTCTGGCAAATGGAGATAACTTTTTATGGAAAAAAATAATTATGAGACAGAACTAAGAGCACACAGATGTGGATGTTCAGAATGTCAGCATTTTCTCTTGGAATTATTTTAAAGCTTTTGCACAGAAGACACGAGATATAAGGACAAGAATCACAAAACGTCTTTATATGAGCGTATATTACAAATGTCTATACACATGCAAGATTCATAACAGCATAGAGAAGGTGAATCTGCGGACCTTGCCTTGCTCATATGACTATATGATATTGATAGGTATTGTTCCTGATGTGACTGTAAGATATTGATAGGCATTGTATCTGGCTGGTCTAGATAAAAACAGCTAATTACAAAATATATGAATATATCAAATATCTGTCTGTGTTATAAATATAGAAGTCATATGTTACATGTCGTTTTACAAAAAAATTTGATTGTTAACCACAAGTTTTTACATTACAAGCCTGTGCCATCACAATCCTTTATTCAGCATATCGAAGTTCCAGATTCACATTATCCCTTAATAAAGAGTATTAAAAGTTTGTGTCAGTTAATTGTTCTATGTGTTACTTTTACTTTTTCCTTACGTAAATTTAAATCAACTGCTAATATGCACTGGAGGTAAAAAGGATATGTGGCAATGAAGGGCCGAATAATTACGAAATTCACTGTTGAGAAATATATATAGTAATTACCTTTCTATATTTATTTATAGCATATATTTTTTGTTAGGAACATTTGAAAATTTTAACATATAGAACATATGAAATATATATGGCGTAAACAAAAGAAAATCTGTATAATAATATGCATTAGGGAGCCACATTGTCTGAGTGCGTAGCAATATGATGTCACACCTCCTGCGTTAGGTGTTTGACTCCTGGCCCCAGCCTCAGTGTATGTCTGCAGTTTGCATGTTCTCTCAATGTTTGTGAGGCTTTCGTCTGGTTACTCAGATTACCCCATGCCGAGAAGCACTTAGGTAAACTGGCACCTCTATATTACACACAGCGTGTGTTTGTGTGGTTAGATGTGTGCCCTGAGATGGACTGTCACTTCACCTAGCATTCCTTTGTCCCCTGCCTCATGCCCTGTGCAGTCTGGGATAGACTCCAGGCACTCTATTACCCTGTACTGGGCAAACTGTTATAGAAGCTTGAAGCATAATACAATTTCATAAGATCATATATTAATATTCTAGATTGCTTGGAAACAAATAACCTCACCCTTATAGTGCGCATTCCTATAACGCCAAAGAATTATTCCTCTCTGGTACTGTGGAACAGTATTTCCCAACCTGGAACCAAAGGGAGCTTGGAGGGAGCAAAATGTGGAATGTCTGGCAGGGAGCTGGGAGGGAGCAAAATGTGGAATGTCTTTGAGGGAGCAAAATTTGGAATGTCTGGGAGGGAGCAAAATGTGGACTATCTGGCAGGGAGCTGGGAAGGAGCAAAATGTGGAATGTCTGGGAGGGAGCAAAATGTGGACTGTCTGGCAGGGAGCTGGAAAGGAGCAAAATGTGGAATGTCTGGGAGGGAGCAAAATGTGGACTGTCAGGGAGCTGGGAGGGAGAAAAAAGTGGACTGTCTGGGGGTCCCTGTCTCCGAGGACCAGATTGGGAAACAGTGCTGTAGAAAAGTACCACAGTGGCTTATTGTTTGCATGTTCTCACAGTTGTTATGTGGGTTTCCTCCCACCGTCAAAAAAAATGTAGCTGGGCAAATTGGTCAAACTGAAATAGACGAATTAATATGTGCTCTGCAATGAACCAGTATTATCTCCAGGGTGATATCCTAAGTTCCAGGCTCACTGTAATTCTGTACTTTGATCAACAGTTATGGATAGGGTACTGGGATCATTGGTCATGAACTCTTTTTGATATCAGGTGTTTATGATGTTATTTGTTGAGTCAGGTGTTTTATTAATAAAAATGTATCTGTACATGTGCTGTGAGCTGATTGGCTAAGGGTGACCCTTGTCTTTACCTGGCGGTGGGTCTAAAGCCTCCTCAAACTCTTGCACAAAACTTTTTGTATTTTCAATATGCATGTTTTCCATTTCCAGATAACATATTTCATAAGGGTCTCTTTGATTCCCATTGTGTTCAACTTTAACATACAAATCACAAATGTTTTAAAGGGTTCTGGAGAGATGTTAGTTTTTTCCCAATCAATTATCTAATGGTTGGTTTTTAATTTTATAATTATTTTTTGTTTGTTTTTTTTTGTTATTATTTATTTGTACTCCAGCAAAACGTACTGTGTTGACTTGTTTTGGATATTCACAGCGTGAATGTGTTTTTGTTTCTAAAAATATTTGCAAAGCATAATTTAAGTTTCAACTAATTGTGATTTAAGTATTTCCATTCCAAATAAAAACACTATATGAAACAAATTATATATTTTTTTTATCAAAAATATATTTTAGGACTACTCTAATGACGTGTAATGGGCCTGACAATTTCCTCATAAAATATGAACCAGAATTACAATGTGTATAATCATTTCAGAATTATTTTCCCATAATCCTGTGCTGGATAAACAGCTGATTTTTTTTTTCAATGCAGATAATGGAATGAACAACTTAAGGAATGTATGTACAAATTGTACACAACAAAATAACACAGTAATATATTTCGCAATATTAGTTTTTAAATTAACATAAGAGTAATGTTTCATTTATTGAAGATGTTTTTTTTGTATGCGGAAAATTGGAAGATTCTGAAAAAAAATAAAACTGCACTTAGTGGTGATACACAAATAAACAGAACAAGAATGCTGTAAACATGCTGTAATCAATACTATTACTAATGTTTTTTCCTCACAACATAAGCTGGATGGAAAATAATTGTAATGCCGGCCCTTCAGACCCTACGTTTGCTGTATTTTTTTATGTTTTGGATGATGTTTCTGTTTTATACAAGTTCTCTGATGTTTATGTGCATTCTTAAAATAATCCATCGATCCAACCATACACTCATCTTCTAATCACTTATTCTGGTCAAGGTTGGGTGGCCTTCAAAACAATATGACTGAATTTGTTGATATGAACAGTAGATATGCTGCATTTTATAAAATGTGTCTGTTTCCTTAACGTCTTTGGGGTGAGCTGAATTTTTCAAAACAACTATGATCCCACTCACATGAAGTCAGACTATAAAACATTAAGAAAATGCAAGACGTTTAAGAAAACGCAAAAAAAAAGCTTCAACAATTCACAAATAAGGAAAACAATTGTGTTTTATTAACACTTTTGCGTTTTCTTAGTGTTTTGTATTTTCCTAATTTTGTGTGTTTTTTGCGTTTTGCATTTTGCACTTCGGGGCCACCGTAGCAAGGCTGAAAATAGACAACTGCAGTGACAAATCAGCACAAGATATGTGAGGCACATATATTACTCACAGGCGTGGATTTATAGTGGTGGTCACAGAAGCAGGCACACAGTAAATATTTGCACTATTACCTGGATTCTCCTAGAGGCATGTATTGTCAATAAATTCACCCAACTTAGGGACTGGGTAAATGTAGTTTTGAAGCTGTTAAATCCAAATCCTGATAAGGTCTCCTGTACTGTTGGATGAAGGAGGGATTTGAAAGGCTCTCCACTCCTCTGTCAGGAGGAGATCCCATCAATTGCTGGAGGTGACAAACATCAAGGTCATCAAGAGACGACTGCAGTGCTAAAGCTTTAAAATCTGTCGCTGCCCTTACAAAGGAGCTAAATATATGTATTGGTTATGAACTGTGCAGAACATTCTGTCCATTTTTTTCTGTCTAAATCGAAATATTTCTCTGTAAGAAAAATATATTTAAGTATTCAGTGTATAACATTAAAAAAAATCTGGATGTGTATATACAGGAGATAGTGCCTGTATAATTTCATTTACAACTGTATTAGACAGGATTGACTTGTTCAAATTGATTTTTATAAGGTATATTAAGTGGATATATTCAGTATGTGCAGTGTTTTTGGGGCAGTGCAGTGGCTCTGTGGTTATAACAAAGCCTCATACTTCCAAGATTAGCTATTTAACTTCTGCTACCAGCTCAATAAGTATGGATTTTACATGCTATCCTTGTGCTCATGTTGGTTTCCTCTGGCGGTCTAAAAATATGCAATTATGCATAATATGCAAATTAAACTACAAAGTCAATCATTAAACATTGGCCAGTGGTGTTCTGGAAGAAAGTACACAATTCTATGGGTTTAAAATAAAATATTTGTTATGGATAAAAGCCATGACTTGCAGAGAAATCCAAATAAAGTTACTCCATTGGATGTAGATCCCCAAGGTCATCATTCCCAGTCAGGTCCTGTCAGTCTACCAGGCCCTAAGAGCACCACACTCAGTTCCTTTATGAAGACCGGGTACTTTAGTCTGCTGCTTGGTGCATACACACAAACAACAGTGAGATTTTTCCTCCCTCAACTCATATTTGCACAGAAGCAACCCTCTTGTCTACTGGAAACCTCCAACTGGGCAGCCCTCAGCCTGAAACCTGTGAATATTCATACACCTACCTAAGTTCTGTAACCATGCGTCAGGGTCAGCACCCGTCTGCCTCAACCTTTCGTGTCTCTTCCCCCTTTGGCCAGCAGGTGTCACTGGCCATCCAGAACTCCCTATACCCAAGTCCTTAGTGTGTTTCCCTAGCTCCCCAGATTGCTGTGTGGTGCTATTGGCTGAGTGTGTGGCTACTAACCTATCAGTTATGTGCTTGAACTGTCTTTGTATTTAGTAGATTTTGATCTCTGCTGTTTCCCATGTATAAGTTTTTCTAGTTCCTGAGTTTTGTGGTTTGCATTCTGTTTTGGTTTTTGCTTTCTGCCCTTGGTTATGTTTAACCTTGGTTATATTTTACCTGTCTTTCTTATTTCCCTAGTGTTGGATTCTGTTTTCTACTTTCTGAGTTCCATGATATAGTTTATTAGATTCACCTGTGTGCCGTTTCCCTGAGCCTCTTAATTGTTCTCACCTGTCCCATGTTTCCTTGTTAACCCTCTGTATTTAAGTACCAGATCCTGCTCTGTTCTCTGTTGGAATCATTGACTGTGTTTTTGTAATTCTGTGATGTTGGCTATTTGGTTTTGCTGTGTTTGCTTCCCTGCCCATTCCCTATGTTGCCAGTTTTCCATTCATAGAGCATCTTTTGTTCTGTTAATTGTATCCTTCCCCTGTTTATGTTGGACCCCTTGTGATAATTTTGTTTGTAGTATTCCAAGTGTCCTCTGTATGTGTAACAAACCCCCGTTGTTCTCTGGAGCTGCAAGTGGATCGTTGCCTCCTTTTTTCCTGCCTCTACCGCGCCCTGAGTCCGTGAAACCATGAGCATGACAGACTCCACCCCCAATGAAGATGTTTGTTTCTAATGCCAACACAATGCAAACAAACTTTAAAACTAAAAAAGAAACATGTTACCCTGCTATTACCAACCAAAAACAGGAGGAAAAATGAATGGAATAACAGGGCACTCACCCCCTCTACAGGTTTCACTAAATTATGAGTAATCAGCTCTCACAATAAAAAGGACATATCTGCATTTGTGTCCTGTTAACAGAATGTGCTTTGTAGATGTTTAAACCTGCAATGGGGAGAGGGAACAAGTAGGATTGATGTATTACTTATTAGTACTGGTTTTTAAAAAAAATGTTTTTGGACTGATGTAATGCTAAGTAGTACTGAGACCTCCCAAAAGCTTTTGTGGTTATTATGGTGCTGGTCAGATGAATAGCAGAGTCAGAAATCATAGCTTGGATGGACCAACAGAAAATCGGACGGGCAGCTTGATAACGATTCACTTGGCAACTGAATCATGCTGACTAAAATTCATACAGTATGTATTACCAGTTTTTAAGTGAGCCATTACTAAGGCCAGATGATCAAAGAGAAAGAAAAATCTGTTTTCCTCTCAATTGCACTTTTCCTCTAATTGATGTAACCATGCACTCACATACCTTTCAGACATCATTTTATCAGTGCAGAGCTCGCTGTGAACCCTGAATGGGTGGGCCAGTGATCACCTGAGATGCCATGGTAGGGTTGGACTGAACATAACGGTCACAGTTAGGAACATATGCGGCTAAAGACACGCAGAGTTCAGGAAATCAAGGCAAACATTACATTTACATTACATTTCATTTACAGCATTTGGCAGACGCCCTTAGCCAGAGCGACTTACATAAGTGCTTTAAGACTCTACAATGAATTTTCCCAATGCTAGCTCGATAAACCAAGTCTATGAATACCAATCCAACTCTTTAGAAAGTGCAAGGTTTTTTTATTTTTAATAAAGGAAAAAGAGCTCGGAGTATATTACCAGAAGTGTTAATTCAGGTATTTCTGGAAAAGATGTGTTTTAAGTTGTCATTTGAATACATTCAGTGACTCAGCTTTTCGGACATCTAGGGGAAGTTCAGTACACCAACTTGGTGCCAGAACAGAGAAATGCCGAGAGGTGTGTTTCCATTGTGCCTTGAGGGGAGGTGGGACCAGTCGAGCAGTGCTGGAGGATCGGAGAGATCGTGGAGCAGTGCGGGGTGTGATGAGGTCTTTTACGTAAAATGGTGCCAGATCATTTTTGGCTTTGTATGCGAGCATCAGTGTTTAGAATCTGATGCGGGCAGCCATAGGAAGTTAGTGTAGAGAGCGCAGCAAAGGAGCGGTGCGGGAGAACTTGGGAAGGTTGAATACAAGCCGAGCAGCTGCATTCTGAATCAGTTGGAGGGGACGAATGGTACTCAGTGGTAAACCCGCTAGGAGCGAGTTGCATTAGTCAAGGCGGGAGATGACGAGGGACTGAACAAGTTTCTGGGTAGCCTGTGTGAAAAGCAATGGACGTATCCTTCTGATATTAAGCAGGAGAAACCGACATGAGCGGAAAAGGTTGGCAATATGTGAGGAAAAGGACAGATGATTGTTCATGGTAACCCCAAGGTTGCGAGCGGTAGCTGAAAGACAGATCAGGGAGTTGTCAAGGGAAATCGCAAAGTCCAGGAGGGGGGACGAGTCAGCCGGGATGTAAAGCAGTTCTGTTTTACTGGGGTTGAGTTTCAGTTTATTAACATGAGGACATTGAGTATCCTGCATCCTACGGCATAACAACATGGTTTACCACTTAATCTGCTGCAGACCTGAAAGCCATTCAGTGAGTCAGAAAGCCAGCCTAACAGATCATTGGCCTACAGCTGCCAGACAGTTAGGCTAATTGGCACCTCTAAGTTGCCTGTTGTGTATCCCAGCCTTGTGCTCTATGCTGTCCCTGACTCAGCTAAGTGGTTAGAAGATGAACGGAGTTACACTTTTGCTACATTTGTACCGCTTCATTACACTTGCATAATTAAGTTAAGGTAGCACAAGTTAAGTAGCTAGTGATTAGAAGGTAAGAAAGAAGTTCCAGGACCAGTCACGAGAATGCTATCCCAAGAGAAGACTTATAGAAGCCAGAAAAAAATAAAATAAATGAATTCAAATTCTTTTAATAGCAAATACCAAAACTCAATGAGGTAAGTACACTCTGGAAGGTTCCTTCAGTCATTACAAATAGATCCAAGGGTACCTCCAACTTCCAGGTATCTGGCTCATAGCCATCTTAAGCGCTTAAAAGGTTTTAATGACTGAACACTGTCTGTTAGAGCCAGGCAACTGAAATCCCTGCCTAATGAGCAGTTAATGGTCAGTGGGTGTTTTTTTTAGAAGTAATGCAGGATTGGAATTTTCCAGAAGGCTAAAACTCCTTTTGGCTCCCAGGTGCCCTCTGTTGGTCATCTTTGCACCTTGACTCCCACTTAACAGTCCCCTCCCCACCTTTATGGCTGACTCTGGATGTTCCTGCGTGGTCTTGGAGGACCCCACTCTGTTTGTCCATTAGACTCTGGGTGTACCCTGATGTCAGACTCACAGCACTGTCCAGAATTCTTCAGAAGGGCTTCCAAAACCTCGAGGCAAACTAAGGACCAAGGTCCAATACTATGTCAATAAAAACACCATGGTATATTACCACCTCCCAAACCATTAGGCCTGCCATCTGTTTATCTGAGGGGGGTTTCTGCCGGGGAGCAAAATTAACAACTACAGAGAATCTATCTGCAACTAAAACTAACTAGTGTGTACTCACACTAGGCAATCCACACCATGAATGAGCACATTTGATCCCCAAAGTCTAGTTTGTTGACTAGTGTAATCGCTCTGTACTGGGCCGAGTTGAAGAATTGGGCCTGATCACAATTCAGTTGGACTCGGGTATGGTACGCATCTAGTGTGATTGCTAACCGTACCCTGGAATGGAACATAGGCATGACGTCAATAATGTGACTGGCACAGACATGCACACATCTACATATAAATGAACTGGACCTGGAAGGAACAGACCATGTGGGCTCCACAGATCAGTAGGTGACAAACATTTATCAAACATTGCAGCCAAGGGTGTCACAGTGTTATCAATATTGAGGGGGACAGGTACAGATCCATTAAATGACTGTGTCAAATGCGTCCTCTCACATTGTCCTGTATGACCTTGTATATATAGCTGTGTATAAGCTACCCCGTCATTTTAGCACTGACTGTATGCTTTCTGTTAATGCGTATACACCTGAAATCATCGGCTCAAATTTTTTCCCCCTCCGTCAGTTGTTTAGATGATACGTGAAGTCTTGAAGTCTCCCATCAAATTAATTCATATCTAGAAGCAAAATCCTGGAAGATATTGGGTGGGACAAACAGTACTGCTTTGCGGGCGGGGGGGGGGGGGGGGGGGGGGGGGGGGGGGNNNGCCTAAGACTGCACCAAAGGGATCACTTTGGTCTACAGCAGAGGTGCAGTGTTTGCTGGAAATGGAGCCTGATGAAAGAATCCAAGAACAACTGGATGCAACACACAAAATCTCAAACTGTGAGATTAATTGTAAATCGATATGTCGCATACTCGATGAATCCATGAGGGCCATGTGTCATCGCGCCCAAAACAACTCCAAATAAGGACATTCATCATGAACTCCATTGTGCTGTGCAATAGTACTTTTATTCCTATGTTTTCTGCAATACAGGAAGTCACACGATGATGAGAAAAGTGAGCTTGGGCCCGCAACGTTAAGTACAATGTAAGTACAAACCAGCAGGGAGCAGGGAGGGGAGACATTCGTGCTTGGGTGCGGCAAAAGGCAACCAGGCCAAGTCTGACTATGCCCTAAAATGACTGTATAATCTTGTAACTGTGATAATCCCATCACAAGGATACATGAGTCCAGGGGCAGTGGGAGATACGGAGGGGTTGGACTCATTCCAGCGGCCTCTAGGCAGGGTGCTATGAAGTTCCTAACATCGTTGTCCAATCCAGGCCATCAGGAACGCCTCTGAAGGAACTTCAATATCCTGCCTAGCCCAGCGTGACCCAGCAATTTGGAACAATGTCCCTGGTGCAGTATCTCTAAATGCCTCCCTCCCTCCAAGTCTGGACCAGGTTCAGTAAGGTGCACTCTTCTTACATTGTCTTTGAGAGACAGATGTTCTGGAACAAATTTACGAGATAAGGGGAGGATGAGTTCTGGCTCAGGGCTTCACTCTGAGGTACTGACCAGAGAAAGCTACCTTAGTATTCTTGAAACCTGGGGGAAAGAAAATTGAACCCAGACCAAGGCCCATCAGTGCAGGTGAGGGCTTAGTCATTTGGCTTTATAGAGAAACTCAAGGTCCTCTGGTCAATCCACACCATAAAAGGTCTGGGAGGCTTCCTCCAACTAGTTCCTCCACTTATCTAAAGCTAGCTTGACAGCTAAGAGTTTCTGGTTTCTCAAATCATTTTTCTGTTTTTTGAAAGGCGCCATTAAAAGAAAGCACCAGGGTGAACCATACCATCCATAGGTGACAGCACAACCCCGGCACCTGTCTCTGAGGCACTTACCTCGATGATAAAGGAGACGGAGGAGGAGGCTGAAGCGAATCGCCGTTTGATTCCCTCGAAGACAGTCTGTGCTTCCACAATCCAGACAACCTTTGATGGAAATCCTTTGATTAATGATAAGATTGGTGTAGCTATAGATCTGAATTCCAGGTAAAGAACCTATGAAGAACCTAGAAGTGAGCAAATCCTATAAAGTCTTTGCACTTGTCCTACTGTGATAGGGTATGACCGCTCCATAATTGCCTAACCTTGGTAGTCTCTAACAGGGCTTTGCAGAGACTTTTTGAGGGGCAGGTGCTTAAAGGTTAAAAAAGGGGAAGTCAGTACCTTTACTTCACACACAGCTTCATATTATACAGTTTGGGCAAAATGGGCAGATGCTCAGACACCACCAGTTCCCACCCTCTGGTCTTTGAAAATACGTCTGCAGAAGAGACAGATAAACAT
Source organism: Pollimyrus isidori (assembly GCA_019775955.2). Lineage (NCBI taxonomy): Eukaryota > Metazoa > Chordata > Actinopteri > Osteoglossiformes > Mormyridae > Pollimyrus > Pollimyrus isidori. The sequence goes on along the minus strand of JABFDZ020000040.1, from coordinate 6,513,979 downwards.
CACACTTCTCCAGTTCACTTAGCGGCTATTCTCTAGCAAGCCTTCCAGCAGCCTCATACTCAAAGTTGGGAAAAATACCAAAATGTCATCAAAGTAGGTTTGGTTTCGCTAATTGTGGCAACCAAAGCACCCCCCACCCCCTCAGACATTCTAAATATACATGGTACATCCAAAATATTGGTAGGGACATGCCCCTACTGTCCATACCGAAATCTACGCCCTTTCAACAAGGTATACACAGATAAAGCATTCAAGCACAATCTATCATTAAAATCTTTTATCAGCGCAGTTGGGAGAGTTGGCTAAATCCTATAACATCACAAGATATTCATAATACCCACAAAGGGTATTGAAGGCTTTTTTTCACTTGTCTCACTGATGGAGAAGACTTTGATCGTGAATAGTAAAGATAACAGGTACTTGTTTTAATGGTAATCTAGGTCATGCTACAATAGTCTATGCAAGCTCTCCATCATTCATGCCAAGAAAGAAAAATCAGTCATTCAGATTGCAAGGTGAAAGGGCAAATGAACCCATTCTTCAGCACCTCTTGGACATACTCCTCCATCGCCATGGTCTCAGAACAAGCAATGAATAAAGATGGCTTTTATGGGCATATTACCTGGTAGTAGGTTTATAGCATGATCAGTGATGATCTGGAGGAAATATTCATGTCTTCCCTTGCTAAAAAAAATCTCTGCCAAGGCATGATATTGGCTCAGAACCTACCTGAACAGAAAAGTCTATTATCCCAAGTGTAAGAGCTGGGAAGTTCAACTACTCCCACCCTAAGGGGAAATATGAGGTCACGGGGGGCAGCTTAACAAACACCCCTGCATCCAAGAGAACTCGGGTTAGTGGGTCATTTGTCCAAGGGAAGCCTACGATTAGGGCTAAAAGTGAATGCGTACAGTACGCTGTGTTCTGGGACTTCTGCTCCCAGACTGCAGTTACCCCCCTGCAGGGCCGTTCCTGTCAGGTGTGAAATGATGCAAGGCTACGCTTGACTCTTCAGGTCTGATGTGACCTGGCTGCAGTTCAAACACCAGAGAGCACATGATTAGGAATTCCCTACATGGCTCAGGGGAGCCACTGAGGCACTGTGGCAGGGCAAAGTTGACCTCCCTGCCGCTGGCCATCAGCATGGGTAAGGATGGTACAGGAAAGGGGTCAGGGGGTGAAGGCCAAGATACCGTGGAGGTGCAGTTCTGTAGGCCCTCAATGTCTTCCGAATCACTGATTGAATTGGTTAACAAAGTCAGCTGAGTTGTTCATGCAGCAGGGCTCCCTGATTAGTAAGAACACTGTAAAAAGCTGAATGACTGGAACCGATGTCCAGGAAACTGAGACTTGATACTTTGAGGGAGCAAAACAGCATGACTTAGAACTTGACACTAGGAAGCTACGAATCTGGGCCCCCAGCTGTGCAGTCAGACTGATTGTGTTGCCAGCAGCATTTCTGGGTCAGTTCACAGGTCACATTGAGCGTCCAGGCAAACATGGCTAACAATAGTGATCTATAGCACATTGCGAGAATGACTTAATGTGGCATAAACAAATCTTTTGGCAAGGAGCCACAGGAACAAAATCTCCACCACTATGTCATCTGAGAAAAAAAAGATTCAGAGGTGAATTCTTTAGTGATGACATTTTGATTAAAAAAATATATATTATCAATTATCATATTGCATTGTGCGAACATCTGGCATCATGCATGCACATTTTTATGCATGCACACTTCCACTTTAGTTGCTTACCGCTTTCCTTTATAGTTCCAATGGCAGGTTGTAGCTATAAATTTGGCCCCGCCTCCGGGGTCTGCTAGTATTTTTTGCTCAGGGTAGGAGGCCCCGACAGTAGATTTTGAAGTGCAAATAAAGTGCTAGGTCCCTTGAATCTGCCAGGGTCTCCATGCCCCTGAAACGTCCCTGCTCCTATGTGAAATGACCCCTTACCTTACATATCCAATCTGTTTATTTTTTTTTGTTCCTCAACTCTCTATTTTATATTTAGCATTTTATGCTCTGTTTGTTGTTTAATCTCACACTTTGAGAGCAATACCTTGGCACAGTAATTTCCCTTGGGATGAATTTTTTGTCTAGAGAATTATATATTAGTGATTTTGAGGTATGCAGCCCGTTGGGGATATCCACTAGAGAAAAGCACAAAATCTGTGCTATGTAACGAGGCATTGCAAACTTGTCCATCAAGTTAACATCAACTTGTCATTTTTACAGCAGTGGTTTAGTGACATTGATCCACTCTTGTCAGATTTTGAATTTCCGAAACTGGAAAGGTTGCACATCCAATATGTGGGAGACAAAAAGACAAGGTCTTCTCCATGTATAAGCAGACAACCTTGTTGAACACTCATTAGGATGCATTCAAGACAGGTTTGCGGTCGACATTCTGTTTCTGTCTCGCAAACCATGAGGGGTAAAGAATAAAAGTGAGAGAAGAACATAATAGGTCCTTTGGGATTGCTATGTTTGTGTATAATATACTGTATATGGCTGGTATGGATACAAATGCACAAAGGCGACAGTGGGTGTACCAAACGAAGCAGTATAGTGCAGTATTGTAGGGAAATTTCTTGGTGGCCAGAGGTGATCCCAGATGTCCTCGCTCTCTGTGCCATTCAATGTCTTCAATGCCTACAAAATAAGTATTTGATTGATTTTATACCCAGCTGAAGTGGATAGTGTTAGTGGGCCCGAAAGGCTTCGCTTCGACAGTGTGTTTATGACTTAATTATATTAATTATACACATTAGCAGATATTATTAAGTATATTTTTAGCCATAAGAGCATCTTATATATTTCAGAAATGACCATCAGTCCATCATCTTAACTGCTTATTCTTTATTTACACACAGTAACTATGACAAAATCAGAAAATAATTAAATTCACATGGACACCTTGGTTCGATGAGCACACTCCCAGATTGCCAATGAAGTCTGATTTCCCCAGGGCATCAACCCATCTTCCACCTAATTCCTGGTTAGAGTAACTAGGGGCCTGGAGGCGATGCCAGGAAGCAGAAGGCATCAAAGCAGAGGGTATGTCAGTCCATCCTGGGGAATATACAATTATACACTACAGCGAATTGGAGACACCAGATTTGCCCAGATGCATATTGTTGGGCTTCAGTGCAGATAACCCTTGAGAATCCTGTACAACATAGAGCAAACTCTACTTACAAAAGGGAAAGTTGGGATTCCAACCCCCAATACTGGGGGAGTAGAGAAGTCATATTACCTACTAAAGCACTATACCCTTCCGAGATTATTAATAGAGCATATTTCAGGCAACATAGGGCACAAAGCTAGGACTCACCCTGCACAGGATGCCAGCCTGTCACAGGGGACATAAACACACACACTTAGACACTGCGGGCAATGTATACTGTAGACACCAATTAGCCAAACCACACATCTTTGGACTGTGAGACAAATTGAAATGGGGAGAAAACACACACTCCAAACCCATCAGGTTGTACTCAAAATACATGACAGGGAGATAGAAAAGGCTATGCGTTGGTGTTTGTGGATAGCTAGCAAATACTGAAGGACAGCGTAATTTGTACAGGGAAAACTACCACGTGAGTTGCCATCTAAGTTGTATTTTGCTGGCTATCAAAAGCTAATAATAATAACATAAGTTCATAACGTAGCTTCACAGTATTAAGCCATTCTCGCAATGTGCTTTATATCTCCAAATGTCTGGCACATTGATTACATGGCTACCCAAGCAGAAATGTGTGATATATATTTTTTAAGGCTAATGCAGTTTTAGACAAGTGCAGCATGTGTTTGTAGGACAACAACACAGAAACTTATCAGTTGCCTTCTGATATTTGTAGCAGCATATTCACTTGGCTAGCAAGTGTAAACAGCTAAAGACAGCTAACCATGTTTATTGCTGAGATGTGAGTCGTACATGTCACAACATGACAACTCACTGATGATGTGTAGAGTTATCAGTAGAAGACAGGAATGATGGGAGATGGGGGATGTGATTATGGGATGTGATCTGATGGGGGAAGCTCGCTCATTGGCCAGATTACCCTGACTGCAAGTTTGCTGCAGGTTAAAAACAAGTTATTCACAGTCAATGTAGGCATGGTGTTGGTAGAATGAATAATGAATTTATGCCTTAGATGTTTTTGCATAACACTGGGTAGGTACGCGCCTATCTAAATTGATTGGCACAATGACACGGGGATGGGGGAAGGCAGAGATGTTTAATTTAGGTTAAGCTCTATTCTCTTAATAATTATGACAGTGATGTATAATGCAATGTAACCACCTTGAAGCTTAACCGATATGTATATCTTCCCACTGAACGAGAAATGCAATATGACACTGTTTCCCAGCAAAGTCCTCTTGAACCTCCCAGGCTGTCCACGGTTTTGCTCTTTTCCAGATCCCAACACACCTGTTCCAGGTATTGCATCCTTGATTAGCTGGGAGCTTGAGGGCAGCAAAAGAACGCGGACTGTGTGTGGATCTGCACCTTATGGGCTGAGAGAAACTGAAATTCTATGGCCCTGTGGTTTAGCTTTCCAGAAACATACCGTGGTAATGCACTCAGCAGGAGCTTTTGCCGTGAGGTGCTGATAATTATGAACAAAAAAATGTTTTTAAATACAGCACAAAAACTACCTGAAAGTAGACCCCATGAAGTTTGATTGGCGGCTCAGCTGACTTGTTGGCAGACCAGCAAGTATGGAAATATATACAGAGCAAAAAGGAAGTCCACACACCATTCAGGAACGTTTGATACATTTACCATCAGATACTCAAACATATTACATCAGATCATTTAGTCTTTATTTACACAAAGGTTATACAACAGATACAGAAAAGTAACTACAAAATATCAATGGAGACCTTAGATGAGTTTACACCCTGATTGTTGTTACTCCAGGAGAATTATGAGCGTTAGGGACAGAGAGAGGACAGAGACCAGTCATCCATCTTCTATTTGATTACTCTGGGCAGGGCGGGCTAGAGACTGTCCCAGGTATATACTAGCACATGCACTCATAGACTACAGGCTATTCCGGAGCACACATTAGCCTAGATACATGTCTTTGGACTGTAGGAGAGACTGGGGTACCTACACGGACCTTACACAAGACAGGGATAACTCCTCCCACACTGAGCAGAGCTGGCATTTAAATCATGCTTTTGTATTGGAGTTATTAATTTTAAGAATTAACCCTGTCTGCTGCACTCGATTCCCACTAAACTGCTTAAGGAATTTTTAGCTGGTTCAAATTATCGCTGTAAATGTGTCCCTTCACTCAGGACATGTTCCAGTACCATTTCAAGTGCTAATGATCTGAGGAATACCAAAAAAAAATCTTTTAAAAAATAATAAAACTATTTAAGATTTAAGACTACAGTGTCATATCTGGCCTTTCTTTTAAAAATCTTTAAAATTACAACAGATACATAGATATTCACCATCTTCTAGAAAAAGAAAAAAGTCTGATTTCCTATATATAAAATGTGTTAACACCACCAAGTGTTAACATCATTAGATGAAAATACAGTATTTGAACAATTATGATGTTGCAGATTTTTTTATGATGTTGCAGATAGAATTGACCTTAAAATCTTGTTCCACGGTCTATCGTGGGACTTTCAAGCCCTGTAATATAAACGGTTTGTCTCTTACCTAAAATATCATATTCATTTAACTAAGAAATGTGATAAATGTGAGGTATCATCAATATCTGTAGATGGGTCTAGATTTCAATAGAGATCAGTGTTAGAGGGCTTACTGTTCTCTTTGTATATGGTTCCATTAAAGACTGTGAAAATACCAAAGTCAACTTTCAGACACCAAAATATATCATGTCAATATCTAAGCTCACAGTTACATTGAAATTTGGAGGTTAAAACAAAGAAAATGATTTATCATTATTTGTGATTAATTCACATTAATTTATTTCACATTTGTTAACTCAGCTTGTAATGAAGGCATCGTCCTCTAATCTGATCTGCCCTTTGATGGACATGTTAGTCTGAGGCATCCCTCTCATAGTTTAGAAGCATCGCAAAATTAATCAGATTTATAAGCATCAGTTTCACAGAAAAATTTCTACATGCTTTTTTTTTACAGTAGATTAGATTATTGCATCGTTATTATGTATTATTTTCAAAAATGTCCAATCACATTTTCCCCAAGTTACAAAGAATAGAAAAGGTAGCAACAAGGATAATGGCTTTATATTCCTACACTGCTTCTCAGTCAATAATTTCAAAATTCTGCTACTTACCATATATTGTAATGAACTATATGGGCACACAACACCATTGAGGTTTTGAATATTTCAAACTCAGGTATGCAGTGTTGTCGTTCAAAACACGTCTGCTGCACTGCCCTCCACGCACTGACTAAAAGACGCTAATGTTACAGCATTGATCTTGATGATAACAGTCCCATACCACATCATGGCAATGAGGCTAAGCTTGGAAGGGCAATGGGCAACTACGGTACATCTCATTGGATGAGAGGAAGACCAACATAAATGACTTACCTGCTAATGTTTGGGCATCCCACTTAAGTTGTATGGTTGGCATACCCAAGCGTGGTAGGCATCTTCGACCATGGGCCCTCTGAGTTATTTTTCCTATACTAATCAAGTCAATGCCGCTTTCATTAACTGTTTTCTGGTTTTTCTGCTTACAATGTGTAAGCAGTAGTTTATCACTAAAATTGTGTTAAGTTAGGCTCAATTTGTGGGTCATTTAAGGCATGCACTATAATGCTATGGAACCTCAGAAGCTATGCAGGAAAGGCTTTCTTCGTATCAGTGAAACATATCTTTTTGGCATTTTTGTAGAATGTTGTGTATTGAGAAAACGTAATGTGCTGAGTTGCTGTCCCTACCACAAACCACCACTTATGAAGGCTAATTTTCGTGAGGTACTGGGACATTTAAAGATGAAGGGGAAGATGTTCTGTGTCAGATACAAACAGATTCTTGAATAAAATCAGTCACCCTCTACCTGAAATCAGTCAAAAAGTCTACCTTTTAACAGGACAGTAACTTGAGGCACACTGCTCAAGCAATCTGTGGACAAGACTGGCTGGAGACCATGAAGAACAATCCACGGGGAGGCCTGACCTTAAACCTTTTGAATACGGTGTTTAAAGAGTGCAGTCCGTTGGCAATCTCCAAAATTTGTTTTCCTGAATTTTTCCTAAATTTGAATTTTGAAAGGAGGAATAGCCAAATATTACTATATCTAGGAAATTCTATGCTAGTGGATACCTACCCAAAATGATTTATGATGGTAACAAGCTTCTAATAGGTTTGAACTCAAGGACGTATTTACTTCTCTAACCTCTATTTCAGTATCGTTTCTTCCTTTTTTAGTTTTTTTTTTTAATTTTCATAAAATCTGTTTTTCATTTGGGGACTTAGTCCTGCTATTTCTAAATGAGTGTTGGGGACAATCTCATTTGTCTTCGTTTTGGGTGACAGATGCTGGGTTAGTGGGTCCCGGACTGCATGACATGAAGCACCCACCTCAGCAGGGCATTTCCCATGTTAACGTGTCATAAAAAAGATGCTCTTAGTGATAAAATTATGGTTCAGGGTTTCTGTGTTATTCAGTGGGACGCCTTGGGAAGAATGGTTAGAAAAAATGAAGTAAACAGTTACATCAATACAACCCATTATCTGCTTTGTGAGAAAACTGGAATACGTGAGTGGATCTATGCAATCTCATCGACAAAACCCATAATGCGGTATATGAAAGTCTGAAAACTCCAAATACAGTTTGTTTCAATGAAAGAAAGAATACATTATGGCAAGGAACCCAAAGACAAATTAGGGTATACACTAAAATGTCAGTGGAAACATTGGAACCAGGGAAAAAATAAACAAGCAAAGCATCGTGGGAAACCAGAGGTAAGAACAAGGAATCATGGTACCAGGCACTGTGGGATCAGGAAGAGAGTGTAGTGGAAAATTGAGGGCAGATGAACTAATGGAGGAAGGTCTTATATTACTGACTGTTTTATCTTTTATTACTGCCATATCCTTACATCATTTGGGAGAAAGGGGTTAGACAAATCACCATTATTTTTTATTATTTTTTTTTTTGCATGATGAAAATAACCTAGTCTATGAATAATTCATTTTGGTATTTCATCAGTTACATAGCAACTAACAGTACTTCAGCAAAACCTTGGAGAGGAACATAATTTTTGCCTAAACATTTCACAAAATATAATTTGATAAAGTCTTGATTTGCTTGTATGTGCAAAAAATGTGTTATTGAGCTATGATTTTTTTCCCCCCACATACATAGTCTATCAAATATACAACAGCATGTACATCCTCCTACTTTATCTAGGAGACAGAGTTTGTGTCTGATAAAAGATTTTGAAGCAAACGTGCATGATCACTGATCTGAACGGCACAAGGGGGGGTGGTTAAGGGGTATTTCAAATCACCACTTAAGACCATAATAAAAAATACCCAAAAAACATGAAATAACTTCAGAACCACATATTGTTTCACAGGAAATCATTGGTTGTCAAATTATGCTTCAGTGAAAACAGACTGTAAACTCAAAATGTCTTCATCATTGTAAGTGTGTTACAGAGACAATACTCATGCTGTAACTACCTTAAATCAATAGATACAGACTGGTCCGTTGGCATCATATCCTCATAAGCTAAACAAGGTGGGGCTTAATATTTATCAAGCCCTATAATCCATTACCTTGGTACTGTTTCTAACGTTACTTGATTAAACTGGTTAAAAATGATCCCATTTTAAAATATCCCTTTATAGTTTTCAAAGTAAGCACAGACAAAATTCATGATTACATGATTAGGGATACCGATAATTCCAATCTGAATGCATTTATGATTTTTGGTGGAAATTAGGTGAAGTCTCCCTGAGATGGACTTACTTCAATGTATTGCCATTACTTCCAGAATGAAACAAGGAATAGGGATTGTATTACTTAAGGGCCGTGGTTTCTCTATTTTGGCGTGCCTTTGCATGTGGAAATGTCAGGCCACTACAAATTAAAAGACCTGCTTGTTGACAGCATACAGTGCAGGAGGCTTTGGCAGTCGCGTAGCTAAAGCTCTGTTGTGTGCACAAATATCACACAGTCTGTTCTTAAATATATTCATTAATTCAGCTAATTGCCGACCCCATTTAAAAACCATGACTAAGAAGTGCTTTAGATTGCAGACTGATTAATTTCTCTTGCACAGTGGCAATTATGAAAGGTATCATACAATTTTTAAGCCTCTCTTCTCATCTGCAACCTCTGGAATTTGCATGTCTGGAAAAAAGCAAACAAGCATGAAAGAAAATCTGCATCCCTGTGAGGCAAGGAACTAATTTCAAAGACTTTTGGCTCCATATTGTCTTATTGTTGTGAATCTATAAACATTCATGTGCTGTAGGTAATGGCTGAATAATTGTTAAATTCTGCCTTCTGTTGTTTGCGTCTTAAAACCTAACAATAAAACCTGACAAGATACACTACCATTTAAAGGTTTCTGCACACACTGAGATTTTCTACATTTGCATGTTACTCACTTAACATTTACTAATAATACACTCAATATTCTTTGTTAACATTTACAGTATGTTCACCATTTGAGTATCTTTATTAGCAAGAACATTCATCAAAGTATTCTCCTCTAACAGTTATAACAGCAGAGAAAATTCAAGACATTCTTTCTACAAGACACATTAAGTACTGCTCTCTGTCATGGGATGAAACAGTTAACTAGTGCATTTAAAGTTAAATGACAAGCTAGAATTCAACTCCGCCATCACTGCACACTCAGTTAATAAGATGTCAGTGATTAAGATGTTAAATGCTCTTTTCATGTTATAGAGGAAACTAGTTTTACTTGACTAATATTTTCATCTATAGTTGTTCACTCAACTTTGCAGTGCTTAACAAAAATCTGCAGTTTATGAAATAAATGGAAAAGTGGTAAAAACCTGTATTGTGCAGAAACTTTTGACTGGTAGTATAGATCGCATTCACAAATAATAACATAATTACTGGTAGGTTTAGTATTTGAACAAACATGTAATACATTTTGATGTATTTGAGCAAGATAAACTTGAATTTAAAATGCTGTACTTTTTGAGTAAACTTACCTCTAGGTAGATCCTCAGTGGGTCTCTCCTTTGGTGACCAGCAGGGGTATCGCTTGAGTTTTCTGCAAATCCTGGACTGCTGCTTGTGCATAGGGGACACGGCATCTGCATCCGTCATCTCCGAAGGTTGTCTAATTTTGTTACCCACTGCCAATGTCATAGTATTGCAGTTTTTCATTGTGACTGCCGATACTTCTCCAGAACCGTCACTCCCGATCCATACTCCAGAGCAAGCTAGGGATTGTTCTTCTTGACTCTCGAAACCTTTTGAGCTGGACCTGGCAAACTGTCTGGTCCGTCCACCTTTTGGATGGGAGTGGATACTGGTGATGGTGGCCTTGTCCCCATTTTGGTAGCTGTAGACCTTGTAGTGGATCATCAGGATGATAAAGACCAGTACGGATGCGACAATGATGCCTCCAATGATGATTATCATGGTTCCGCCCAGGAATTGCCTGTGGATGAACTGACAATGACTATAATCTTTCTCAGTGATGAACTGGACGCAGCCGATTTGTTGGGTTGCAGTCAGGGATGTGATGTCATCATCATAGACAGCTAGTAGACACAGGTCATACTCCCGACCTGAGACTAAGTCTTTCACAAGGAAGTCTTGACTGGAGGAGGGAATCATTCTGTCAATCAAGAAAATAAGTAAAGGTTACAAGGTCACAAGGAAAGGCACAGTGCCCTAATAAGTTGTAGTTCTACCTTGTGCATTCCCAGTGACAGGGTCCGTGTCTCCCATTACCCTGACCAGGAAAATATTTGGAAGATAAATGGATGAATAGAAGCAAGTCATAGTATTTTCCCTGAAGTAGAAGATAAAGGTATATAAAGGTAAATAAAGGTAGGTGGATGTTCTAAAATAAATTAGGGAAATAAGTCTATTCATTAAGTTATCCATTGAATTAATTAATCTAGTTTCTGCTTATTTTTGTTCAGTATGGTACAATATTGGTGTTATGGATTCCTCATATATTTGTTGCGATTTGTCTGTAATTTGTAATCTGTATGCATTTTATTTAAGCAATAACATGAGAAAGAGTGCAGTTGTACTCTAATATATCACGGCTGTGATTCGGTCGTAGGCACGAGGTCGCCGGCCTTACTGGATTTATACAACAGTCAAGTAGCATTTATAAGCTAACACAAATAATATACAGCATGTTTATTTACGGGCCACCATAGTTCCCGTAACATCTGCGAAAGTGGCACCAGTTATCGCTCCAAACCTTCCACATACCCAGAAAATTCATTCCACTACCGATGCAGTTTAGTCTGATATCACCAGTGCCAGCGCTGGAACAACTACCCAGCTTATTGACGGAATAACTTTGTAAATAAAAACCATGCTGCAGGTCTAATAAATAAAATATTGCAGCACTTGAATGGTGAAGTGATGATGAGGCGGACAGTAAAGTTTGTTTATTATAAAAACTTAAAATATATAAAAACTTAAAATCCAAAACAGATCAAAATAAATCCAACTAAACGGAATACGTATGAACCTTTGATCCGTGTTGGAGGAGGAGAGACTAATGTGACGGTTTTTAGGTTCACCTGTAAAGCTGAGCAGCACCGCTGATGTGAAATGTCCGAGGGCGGTTATACCCTGATAGAAAGTCTCTTCTCCTATCAGATTTTTTGGTCGGAACTAACTTGTATAATATTATATTTATATATATGTATGCTAAGTTTGAAGTTTATTCAACCAACATCGCTTCCAGATTTTTGTATACACAGAACCCAGTTAAAAGTTATTAGACAGATGTATATACTGTAGGTTTGTATGTGAATTTTCATTGTCAAAGATGGAGGAAAGCTACACGAACACGCGAACGAAGAACATGCAAACTCCATAATTGTATCCAGGTTTGGGAGCTACAACACACACTACTTCATGCTCTAACCCGGAGGATCTCTACTTCACACATTTCCTTGCTATATTCCAGTACAAGTAGAGGATGTCTCCACCTGTGTCTTCCAGCAATGCCTCACATGTCTTCTCCCTGCACGTTACAGCTCTAAATACCTTTTCCACACTGCCCGGTTCCTCCATCTGGGTGATCGCTGCACTTCCAAGTTCCTCCAAGTTGCATGATCTCAGGAGTGGACCTGCTTGTAACTGCTCTTAGGACCTTTGCGGTGCTTCATGCACACCTTAAGAACCTCACAATGACAAATGACAATCAAAGTATTCCTTGGGTGCCAGACACTATAAACATGACGCCGATCCACTAAAATAAGGGTTTCCAACCCGGAGTCTGCAATACTGGACTGTAGTCAGTATTCCTGCAGGCTGCAGAACTCTGGGGGTTTTGTGGAGGGGGTGGTGAATTTCCAAAAATAAACAAACTACCCCTCAAGGCTTATAGATTTTACCCTTAGCCAACACAGAGCATGACTGTGGCCATAGGGAAGAATCTACAGTACATGAGCTACATTTTCAGTAACACCTCGGGAACAACAGTACAAATGGAGAATTACTCAATTAGAATTCAGGTCAGATGTTAGCTTGGCCAGACAGTGTCATAATTTATAGATAAAAAACAATATACAGTTCTGTGTTTTTTTAAAGTTACTGCTATACTTACAAATAAGAAATTCAGTCGGTCAGCAATTTTCCAACCTACTGTCAGTAGTAATGGCCTAATAAAATTCATTTACAATGATAATGAGGATGTTAGACTTTTGATTAACCATAATTTCTGAAATGATCTTGGACCAAGACACTTACCTTAGCATTTTCCAAATGACCGAGACTGATACTGAAATAAAAGCATTGATGAATGAAAACTACCTCTCCATTAACTCTGGATAACCTACTGAATAAATTGTATTACTGGGGTGTGGACAATATTTCTTATTATTGGTGCTTAAGTTTCATGGGTTGAATTTCACATGTACTGATCCTTTGCAGCCTAAGCATCCATCCTTTGACTATCATGTAAATTCACTGATCTTCTTACACATGCTTCTTACAGCTTAGAAACAGGGCGGAAGTAATGACATTTTTTAGTAATAGTGACCCAGAAAAGTTCATTCATGCCTTTGTCTTTAATTATTACAAGGCTTTACTTCCATTATGTTCAAGTTGCACTGTCCAAAACTTACAGAATCCTGTAGCATTGATTAAAACTAGGGTTAAGGAAAGAAAAACAATTTAAAATTTCCGGGTTCCTGTTCGAGATTTCAGAATTCTGTCTTCCAATAAGGCACCACGTGGGCCAGCACGACCATATTTGGCAGACTGTCACAATGTTTGCAAGTCCAGCTGTGCATTCCATTAAGGAAACGTAGGTGTCCACATAATGCCAAAAATAAATAAACCTACTCCTGGCATTGAAGTCTCCACACTATAGAAAAGCTTGTATTCAGACAGAAGACATCCTGGACTTCGGTCCTGCTGAAGACGCATTACAGTTACATTGTTGCTTCACAGCTCCAGGGCTACGGATTCAAATCTCATCTTTGCTCAGTACGTGTCTCTGGAATGTACTACTTCTCCCTGTGTTTTGTCGGATAGGTTTCCTCTGGGTGATCTGGTTTCCTGTCCCAGTCTAAAGACACTGAAGTAGGTCAATACAGGTTAACTGGTGTCCCTAAAATACACATGTGGTGTGAGCATGTGCCCTAACATCCTATCTCAGGTGTATCCCAACCTTGTGCCCTGTGCTGCCTGGAATAGCCTCCTGGCTTCCCATGGCCTTGACCAGGATGAGCAAAGATGGAAAGATAATGATAGACAACATCTATCCTGTGTCCGTGTAGCCTTTATAGGTCCATTATCACTGCATCGCTCCCTTGGCATTGTTCTTCTGCAAGAAGGTCTCAATGTCATGTTCTGTCTCTGCATGTCTATCCTGTTGTGTTCCTGTCTCCTTCCATTCATCTCTCAATTACTCACACATGTCTCTTGTTTAGTCCTCATCCCCCGTGTGTATTAGTTCCCACTTGTGTTAGGTTCCCTAGTCCAGTCATTGTCTAGGTCAGTTGGGATTCCCTCTGCCCTTCATTCACAGCCTTAGGTCTTCTCCTTAGGCCCTCCTGGTTTGGACCTCTAATAGTTTCATGTTTCTCTCCTTGTTTGTATTGCTTCTGATAAATATTCCCCCTCAGTGCCTCCGAAGACTGCATTTGAACTGTTCTTGCGCTCTGACACAACACTCAACTGCAACAAGTCCTGACCCCATAATGACAATAAGCCTTAGCTTTGAGGAAGATGGAGACCTACGGCAAAACACACTGAACCAGAACTAGGCCATTACTTATTTGCCTGCCGATATTTGGATGTCTGTGCATGTCAAATTGATAACAAATATATTACAGTAAGAATATATGTGATGTCTCAAAATTACTGATGGATGACAGGTATTTGAAGAGTTCAGATGGACCCAGGACATGAACCGCAGGATACACATTACTATGTACACATTTCTTTCCTTAATTTGACATGAAAAGCATTTCTGGTGTGAGTATGTCAAGTAGGATAAACCTTGTCCCAAGAAATAATGGTGCCATTTACCAGTCCATGAGTGCCTCAATGGGCTATTATCTCAGATGACTACTGTGTGAGTGTACCATGCGATTTTACTGCACTTTCTGGAGAATATTTTATATAGCATCATTGTCTTACAAATAATGTTAAAACAAATTTGGTGGCCAGTTTCATGAGAATATGAGACGCAGAATCCCTATTCTATAAAAATGGTGTGAAAAACAGATTTGATTTGCGGGGATGTTGGTAGCAATATTCCTGCCGTGACGCCAAAGGAGAGAACATCAAGTGCAACTGGCTAGAAGAAATTACTGAAAATGAAAAGAGAGAAAAGAGCAGCTGCAGTGAAAGGAGAAAATATGGCTGAAATTGCCCATGTCTCGTCATAGTAGTGAATGGACAGTTTGTCGATTGAGTGTGAAGGAGGAGGTTTCCTTTAGGTGAAAATTTACCTGATTCATGACCAAGGAAACATTATCCTGGGAGCAGGCACAACTGATATTGTATGTGTCAGAAACTGACCTTCCTGCTTCCTGGGTTGCTGTTTGCGATTTGAAGCTCACCTGACATCAAGCTACAATAAGCGTAATTTCTATGCCAACCATGGTGAAGACCATGAAGGATTTCGTATTGACTGCAGTCACTCAAGACCGCTTCTATTGATCCGTTACTGTTCCAGCATCCTCAGCGTGCCCGGTGGGCCGTGGCCTTGAAACATCTTGTACAAAGAATCCTACTACCGCATCCGTCTGACAGCTTCAGGAGATTAATCGATTTCTTCATGCTGTCATGGACCATCACAACTAAATTTAGTCAAACTAAACAGCACCAGAACCTTGAATTTGGTGTGTGGCCCTGCAGCTTAGGACTGTGCCTGTGATTCAAAGGTCTCAGGATAGATTCCTGTAGCCAGCAGAATGATGCTGTTGTTGCATCCTTGCCCCAAGATACACCAGAGAGTCTGTGTGTCTTAAAAAGACAATGGTGAATAACAACCCCTTGGGGATTAAAAAAGTATCTCTACCAGAAAATGGAGGCCCTTCAGTGAAGAATGAGCCTTTGCCCAGATGGGGTGAAGAAGGAAGAGGGTGAGGGGTAGGTGGAGTTACTCCCAGATCACTGACCAAATTAATTAAGCTTAACCGTTTCCATTTATTTCGGAAACTAACAGTATGTGGGAACATACTGTAAAGGGTCATAAAAAATTTAAAATATATTGTCTCCTTTTGGATGATAACAAGACCAGGTTGGGGAGCCCTATCACAGATAATTAAATCGTGTGAAAATTAGATGCTTTTTTTACTCCTCTGCCTAAAATTGGAGGAAATAGGGAGGAAACTATGAAAAATTAATAAATGGGTTTAAGATTATTGTAGACTAGGCCTGAACATATGCCAGGAGTAGCGCTTCTATCAATAAACTGTTTTGCCATATGTTTGGGCCAGCTGCTTGATAATAGTGGGGCTACATATCAAGGTGAAAGTCACTCCAGAGCAGTCCGTTAGATAGATGATATTTGATGGAGTAAGGTGAAGTAACGTTAAATTTATAACACCCACATTTCAACTATCTCCACACATAATAAGATTTTTCTGCAAACTCAACATTTTATAAATATTAATTTATATTTATTCATTTATAAATAATTCTTGCACTTCCATAGACATGGGTTTTGCGTATAAAGGGTATAATACTATGCTGTGTACCCATTGTTGTGAACCATGATGTCTGCCATGCTCGATATATCACGAGGCAGCCACACGAAGCCAGCATTACGCAGCATATGGTCATTGTTTACCTTGACAACTTACACTGCATGATGCCACATCCGGAACCCAAATACTGCCACCTCTCCGGCCAAAAGACAGGAGGCTGCCAACCTCAATCAGCACCACGGAGAGCATTCGCCTGTCAACGTTTCAGCACCTCTGTTTTGGACCTGCTGTCAAAAGCCACTTCACCCCTTAGCCTCCGCGCTTGGGTCCCACAAACGGCTCCAGCTGGCAGACATTTCAGAAGTGTCTCTCAGCAGTGACAATGGAGCCTCCCTCAGAAGTACAAGGCAGGTGTTTGGCTGCTGCCTTTGGCCTGACTATAGTGCTGCAATGCTTGTGCTGATGTGAATCAGCACTTGTTGCACTTTTTACCAGTGATATAGGCCTGGGCTGCATATATAAGGCCGTGGGATGTACAGGATTCCATTTTGCCTGCACTGTTAGCACCCCACTGAAGAACTGCCAAGTCAGCTCCAATGAGACCTCACACCAACCTCCACTCAAACAACCTTTTTTATCAATCTACCTCCAATTTACCTCCTCTTATCTCTTAGTTGTAACAGTTCGGACATCTCTTTAGTAGAGGAATGGTTACCATATGGAAAGATGTAGTGGGTGACTCACACACGACTGCACCGAGCCAATCAGAAACAACACACTGACCAATGACAGTTCCCTGCACTATAGAATCAAATTAGTCAAGAGGTCTGTCACCGGGACCAAATGCTGTCATGCTGTTGGTTTTTTTTAAGTCCACCATTCCTTGGTCCTTTCCTGTTATAACATTAACCATGTATCCTAAAAAATACTCCACGCTTAATGCCGCTAAAAGAATATTCGATGGCACTGCTGCACTTTGATTCACCATTCAGTTTGATACTAGGCCTATAGGTCGTATATACGTTGTATGTATTATTCTCCATGTTATTTTCTTATTTATTTCTATTTGATTTATGTTCTATATCAATAGTGGGACAAAAGATTTTCATTGTACATGTGTTACGTTGGATCATGAGGGAATGACGATCTACAGAGCGGCTTACAGACAGCTAGGAGATTCTTTTTTTTACAAACCGAGCATAAAATAAACCGGGAAAATGGGACCATGACAATACAAAGGCAAGTAGGTAAACAAGCACTGATACAGACTAGAAGTAATGCAAGGAAATACAAGCATGAGACATAAGTATGCAATACTATCAACACACGAGCACAATGCCTGACAACAGAACAGGGCAAGGGCGGGGACATAATTCCATACGTAATGAGGACTTGTGAGAATAAAATCGACTAGAGAGATATTTTTGTATACAGTTTGGAATATATTTTTGTATTGATGCAATGGTACCTTGCGTGTGTTAGACAGCTAAAACCCAAGAATAAGCTAAAGAGAATTAAAAGTTAACTTTAGCATTATAAACATGTGCTTGAACTTTGTGCTCAGTAGATTGATAGACAGGACAGGAAAATCTCAAATGGCTACAGTTGAGTAGAGGCTACTTGCAGGTGGCCAGACCCATGAGATGATTTCCGTATAAAGTGCACATGCTTCGTACTTGTAAGATGTAAACTGCATAAAGTGCTTGCAAGATGCGTGCCCTACCCTAACCAGTTTGATCTGGTTCTGAGGAGGGGGCATGACCTGCCTGTGTACCCCTTATAAAAGTTATGTTGACCAGAAAGTTCTTGAAGCATTACCGTGGAGATATCATGAAAATGGTTGCTCCTTGAGCTCAACAACAAAACAACGTCATACTATAAAGTGTCCTAAATTTATCTAGCTGCCTTCCTGGTGCAAAATAAATCAAATTCCACCTTGTAGAATCAGTCTAGTGACCCCCCTGATTCTTTCTGAACACTACTGATCAGTAATGAGTGGAGTGGAGCATCTATGGACAGGAGCGCTCTTGGATTTTGGCAATTGACATCTTGGATTCCATTCTTATTGAGGATTTCCATGATGCCCATCCTGAGTGTCTATCTTCTTACCTTTAGTACAGTCCAGGCTTTTTTTCAGATTTCGGATGAACACTCTGACACACCAAACAGACCTCAGTTTTCCACCACAGAAGCAGTAATGATCAGCCTTATTCGAATATTAAATGGGATATTCTAGTTGCATATTTTTAAGTGTGCTGTGATGTTAGCAAGGGTACTTACACCCTTATGACTATAAACATGTTGCAAAATCTCTCTGTAAATTGAGCATTCATTTTGGTTCTTGATTACCGTGTAAATCACTCTTGCTTGTATTACCTGACTAAGAGTGTGTTGATCACTTAAAACCTCGATAATGACTGGCTGACCTATGCCTAGCTTGCATTTCGGACATAAACTCCATCATTGGATGTACTTCCATGGGAATGAAATTTAGATCTGTTTTGTTTAATTATTAACAAATACATCACCTCAATAATTAATTTTCCCAAGTTTTAAAAAGAAAATTTGTTGGATAAACTGCATACAAAAATATAAAAATGCAATATACAGTACAATGCAGAATATGATGAACAAGAAGCACAAAATATACTTTTACCAGGAAAATAATTCTGAAAATGTAATAATATTATATCATGTATTGTCACAATACGTACTATTTTACAATTTTTGACCATTTTCTCCCCTTTGACACTTGTACATTACATTAACACATTAATTAAAAAACTGTTACAACCTAGCTGCCAAATTGCCCGTAGGTGTGCATGTGTGAGTGACTGGTGTGTGAGTGTGCCCTGCGATGGGCTGGCCCCCCA
>JABFDZ020000040.1:6476921-6494688 GCA_019775955.2 Pollimyrus isidori | reverse complement strand
TGGCCCCCCATCCAGGGTTGTTCCCTGCCTCGTGCCCGTTGCTTCCGGGATAGGCTCCGGACCCCCCGCGACCCAGAGTGGATAAGCGGTTTGGAAAATGGATGGATGGATGTATGTTACAACCTAGTTATAATTGTCTATTCATGATTTGCAAAGTGATACAACCTATTTTCTAGCTCAGTTCTAAAGGTTATCTCATAATCTATACCAACCATGAAACAATGTACTCCAGGGAAAACCAAATGTATTTTATTCTTAGTATAATGTATTGTCATTATATTCATAAATCTGTGACATAACCCTGTGTTCCTGTATTTTATACATCTATAAACAATTTCATTAAAAAAATTAGACATTCAGTCAATAAATGTTTACTGCTTGTACTTATGCACAAATGGCATCAAGCGTTAGTACTATTAAAGATGGTCTTCTCACCTGTATATCAGGGTGTCATCTGCAGAGCTATTGTACTGAACTTGGTACATCTTGATCCCTGGAATGTGGTGCAGCAAAGCCCATTTTATGAGCACAGAGTTCCCTGTTACCTCGGCCACAACAAGCTTGGGTTCTGGAACCTTTGTGCCATTGCCTGATACAGACTTCGTTGATATGAGGATGTCTGATGGACCTGACTCTAGCTCCTGTACTCTATTTGTGCTGTTAGCTAGGTGTGGCAGTGGGTTGACCACTAGTTCCACAATGTCTGAAGACTCTCCGGCAGCATTGGATGCTATGCAGGTGAAAGTGCCTGCGTCTTTGAGGGAGGTGATGTTGATATTGAGACTCCCATTGCTGAATATGGTAATCCGTGAGGTGTTGGCGATCAAGCGGCCATCGGGAGAGATCCAGTGAATCTGTGGCTCTGGGTCCCCATTTGCTTTACACTTCAGGGAAACTGGTTGGCCTTCTATAGAGAAAGTTTTTGGAGACTTCCTGGTCATTACCGGCGGTTCACATATAAAGTCCTCCTCTGGGATGGTCCAGAAGTACTTAGCAATTAGTCCTGGTGGAGAGGCACATGTCTCCAGATCATCTTCCCTGGTAAGTCGACGGAGCCACAGCAGCTCACAGTTACAGTGGAGTGGGTTCCCTCCAAAACTAAGAACCAGAGAAGACAGAGGTGAACCTTTGGATTTAGTATAAACTGGAATTCTCAAAAACAAAGGATCTGGGGGAATCTTTTTCAACTTGTTTGAAGTCATATCCAAACGGGCTAGTTTATGCAAACTAGCGAAAATACCCATGGGGACATGCTCTATCAAGTTATGATCCATGTTAAGAGTGTTCACATTACTTAGTCTGCTGATGGTCTCCCATGGTACATTAACTAGGTTATTGTATGATATATCCAAGTCCTCCAATGTCTCCAAGAAGTCATCAAAAGCTAGGTGGGAAATGGTATGCAGCTGATTGTTACTCAGTATTAAATGGCGCAGATTTGTCAAACCGCGGAATTGGTCATCGCCTATAACAATGAGTCGGTTGCTGTCTACGTGGAGTGCCCGCAGTCGACTGAGGTCTGCAAAGGTGTAAGGCATAATTTGGCTTATGGTGTTGCGGGACAGAGTCAAATGCGAGAGACTGGTCATGTTGGCAAAGTCTTTCCTTCTCAATATTGTGATGAAATTATCAGTCAACTGCAGCTCCATGGTTTGGTGATCAATGACTGTAGGAACAAAGAGCAGTCCCGTTTTGGCACAAACGATGGCAAAGGAAGGTGCCAGGTTCTGGCACATGCACCGCTTGGGACACAGCTGCCCTCGTACCAACAGACAAAGCATCAGGAGGGAGAGGATAATCTTGTCCATGTTCCTGTCGTCTGTAAGTGTGAGAAAAGGACATACAAGTCACTCAACAATTCAAGCAAAGTTAATTTATACACTCAGTGGCAGCTCTACTCAGGCCTTCTTAAGGAGAGGTCAGAAGAGGACGTCAGACTGGTGAAAGCAGACAAAGAAAACCCAAAGTGCAAAAATAACACCTCAGTACAACAGTGGTGGGTAGATTGTGCTCTCTAAAGACACAATTCATCTGCTCATGAAGTGGTCCTACAGCCAAAAATACATCCTACCCGATATTAGCTATGTATACGCAAAGTGACCACAGAGCGTGGGCCTACATCTCCTCTTTCTGAAAATTCTTCCTTTGTCTCCATCCAAACATTAAAATAATTTATATTTTATTTTTAACGTTTCTTTTTAATACAGGATATATAATTCCATAAGGTACCTAATTTAAACTAAAATGAGATACTCAAGTTAAACAAATAAAAAAGGCTGTTTAGCTTACTAGGTCTTCCGAGAAAAATAATGAAAGTTTAGCGAATTGGATTTCTAGAGCAACACAGTAATATTTAATGTTGCTCACTGCTCCTGCCTGAAATATCCGGAGGGTGCTAGTGTAATTGCCCCACTCTGTTCTCCAGCTCTCATGTCCCATGGTTCTGGCCACATCGGAAGAAAATGGCCTTTTCACAGGTTAAATGGAAGTATGACTACCACAATCTCTGAAAAGAGGTCATTCATTTTTTCAGCAGTAAACTTTGTTCAAACCAAGTAACACTTTCTATAAATGCCTTATCTATAAGGATCTATGAACAACACATTATAATGCCTTCATAACACATTATAAACAGCATTATAACTGTAAAATTTTTAAAAGGGCATAACACATTATACAGTACATTATTATCCATTATGAATGCTATCTGAAGCTCTCATCTATAATGCACTACAAATAAAGTTACTCATATCTACAGCAGTGCGTTATAGATGAGAGCTTCCTTTGACTTCATACAGTATTATAAGCAACACTACAATGCCTTATGGCTGTCAATAGAAGATGCTGCAATGGTTTACTAATTCTTATACCAGCCATTATAATTCATTATGAAGGTATCTATAATGCATTATAGATAATAGCTTCAAGTAAAGTTTTACCAAGTAGAATGATGTTTGATTTCCCAAAATATAAATCTTTTTTTTTCTCCAGGCATCCGAGTATTTATTTAATCGATTTAACATTTCCCATTGAATTCATTCCCATATTTCAATATTGTGATGGGATGATTATACAGAAATCTACTTTGTCAGTTATAACTGACAACCGAACTCCTCTGTAGAGAGACATTGCATTAAGAAGAATGGAAGAAGAGTGGGTGAAAACAAAATAAAGATATAATAAAAATTGAAGGTTTTTTGCATGATGTCAGGAATATTTGGCTCTTCATATAATGTTGTCTTACATGCTAAGAAATTGAGCATAAACAGAAAATTCTGCCAAAGCTCCACGGAATAAACTTTCTGGTTTTGTTATAAATCCTAATAAGAGTGTTTGTTTATCTGTGTCATGATACTTTCATCCATTTCATGTATAACTCAAAATCCTTTTCATCTTATTTGGTTTTCACTGCATAACCTAGACACACACTCAACAAACAACCTAATTAGGCAATGAAACAAAAGAAAGTACGTGCAGCTATCTTAGACTCTACTGACGAATGAAGTAAAGTAATCTGTGCTAAGATGGTCTCTAATGGATGGTGGACTATACTCCATTTTGTTTGTTGTAACTCGACAATATATATCCATTAATGGATTGTGATTATTACAGATACGCTAATAGTTGCCATTGTTATCGGGTTTTCTGTGGATCTGAGATGAAAAAAGGGTTGTGCATGTGAAATGCATTATCATAACAGACTATTTCCTTTTGTATAAATGTGGATTATTCTAGTATGCTTAAGTTGCCAGGGTATCAATCTCTGCAGCATTAATGGCATGTGTCTCACGAGACAATACTTGCATGTATCATTGCCTAGAAACCTAGGTGAAGTATTATGAGTAGCTAGTTTTTTTGCAATCAATGATCATAAAATATTTCATTGATTTTCAAATGGATAGATATTTAAGGCAATATGTCTTTATGATTAACCTGTTGCTGGATTTTTACCTATTTATTGTCTTCCATACCTTGTACACCATTCTGTCCATACTGGATAAGGCCTTGGAAGATGGATGGATATATTGGTTACTCTTAAAACAGGATTATCTTTTTTAGTAATACATTCTGAGGATTCTTACATTGCAAATGTACTCTGAAAAGTCCTTTTAAATCATAGTAAGAAATTCACTATCAATGCCCAATTCTATCTTTGTTCACTGTATCCATAAATTTGTTTTGAGGTGAGCCATCGAGTAAGATCTAACCCTTCTTTAATAAATTAATGCAAGAATGAGATTATTTCTGTAAAACGAGATCTAACCCTGATGCCACTGCAGAGATACTGTATCACTTAATTTTTATTCTGCAATATGCAATAAATTTAATCCCATGCGCAAGTATGCCGATATTTATCTTTAACTACTTAATAATAAAAGTGATATTCCTACTTCCTTTATCTATTTTGTGGATCAGCTAAAGTTCCAGTTTTGAAACCAGCAAATGGCAATCAGCAGCGGGCAGGCCGACGGTAGCCATGGTTTCCTCATGACTGGCTACAGGGAATGTCAACAGGACGCGGCTGGTGGCCACTCAGTGTCCAAGCGCGGGGGTGGGACTGTCTGCTCAAATGCAGCTTACAGCCTGTGCTGGGGCCTAGCTGCAAAGGAGGAAGAAGAGTAGGCAAGTTGATGATGCTCCCTCTTCTTGCAGACCCAGACAACCTGGTGGTTGACCTGTCTGAGAGGAGAGCAGTCAACTGGGCACACCTGCTGGGGGGGCAGGACTCCCCCACAATTGCCGATCACACCCTCTTAGTCACCACAACCTATATGCCTTCACTTAAATTACCAGAACAAATCTCCTGGGGGGTTTGCCTCCACCCTCATTTCCTGGTGCCCCTTTGCCTGCCACGGTTAAATTTGTTCTGAAATTAAAATTACAGTCTGGTCTAAGACAGATGCATAATATCCTTCATAATAGAGTCTCTATTACTTTCTATGAGTGGTTTACAGTCTTTTGAAATACTGAAGCCCCTTTTATTCTGAATGTGATCTGGTAAAAGACAGGGCTGAGGGGGGATGACAGGCATTCAGAGGCTCCCTTTTCACGTTGACAGTCATCAGACAAAAGCTGTATATTCCCTGGAAAGTTTTGTCCTTTTAAATACAGGCAGTTCACTCTTTGGAAGAAATGTTCAAGAAATTCATTGAATTCAGCGAGGAGAAATAATTGGGCAGGAATATTAAATATCTTTAAGCAGCTGGACAGAGTACTTTTGTCTTGTCTCATACAAGGGGTTCTGGTTCAGATAGATTATTCCCTTACAAAAGATGACTGCAAACCATGACGTTCACTGCGAGACTGCCATAGCAAATTTAATCCAGTAACATGTAACATTTGAGTACCGTGCTTATAGAAACAGGTGGGGATGGGCGGTAAACAAGAAAACTGATGGAAGCAGACAAAGGGGAAACATATGAACACCTTTTTGCAACGAATGAACCTCAGGATGTCAAGAGCAGGTTACTGGAATTGGTGACAGGACCAGAAGACTGGACACAAGGAGGGAAGTAAGACAGAAATTGGCACAATAGAGGCAGTCCACAGACAACTCGTACTTATTAACATACTGTCAGGAAGCCTATTATATGAAAAATTTGGGTTAAATACCACAGTTTATAATAATCAACATGCACGACTTTGTGAGACTCATGAAAACATTTCACAGCTTCAGCAGTCTGTCAGCTCCAGATACAGTGCAATACTATGTAGTTACTTTAATACTGAATTATTATTATTATTGTTATATACTGATTATTATTATTATATACTATTATTATTATTACATATTATTATTATTGTTATATCCGACTTACCTACAAATTCAACTTAAAGACAGACTTAGGCTGCCTGCATTACAAAACATGTAAGCTAAATCGATAAATTATTCCTGCTCGTTGCCCTCCCCTAAAGTGATGACCAACAGGAATAGGTTCTGTTCAGCTGGATGAACATACCGGCCATTTTTCATGTGTAGTTACCCCAGATAGATCATCTCCATCTGAGAGGAACCACAAGCTTCTCAGCGTTTTTTTCCCCTTGACCCGTTTTAGCAACATAGGCACATAGTTAGATCAGTAGGTTAGTGGTGGTGAAGTACTTGAAGATGTAGATGTTTATGCTGGTATTAGTGATTGTTGCTTAATCCAGGGACTGCCATTATGCACCACCAAAGAAATGACCATATCTGGAATCTCATTCCCGAATGATTGGAATACAATGGGGAGTTAGTGAGCCGTTACCGCATAACCACATCCGCACAGTGCCCCCTGGTAGCAGTAAACACGATTCCGCGTTAGTCCTCTCAGTCTGAGTGGTTTATAACAGTGCCTAAGGGTGCACAGCACCTTCAAATGAATAATGTGCACCCTCTGGTGGAAGTCAATCTGTCCATGACTGTGGAAAGAGGGCAGCAACGGTACCCCCTCACTAATTTTAGATGCACACTTAGTAAATTTAATTAATTGTGATGAGATTAAATGTGCTACACTCTCAGAAAAA
Source organism: Pollimyrus isidori (assembly GCA_019775955.2). Classification (NCBI taxonomy): domain Eukaryota; kingdom Metazoa; phylum Chordata; class Actinopteri; order Osteoglossiformes; family Mormyridae; genus Pollimyrus; species Pollimyrus isidori. The sequence goes on along the minus strand of JABFDZ020000040.1, from coordinate 6,488,184 downwards.
AAGGGTAAAAATGTGTACCTTTCCATGTCACTGGGGCTGTACCTTAGTAATTTTACCTTTTAAGGTACAGAAATGGAATCTGGGGAACATCCCAAAGGTACAAACTACACTAACATATCATCAATGGTATAGAAATGTTCCTCAGAGTCCATTTCTGTACTTAAAAATGAACAATTACCTACAGCTAAGGGTACAGTTGGCAGATCCTTGATGGTACAGCAGAAGTAAGTACCCTGTTTCGAAGAGTGTGTGAAGGTCTAACTTTATAAAGATGTAGCAGACCAGACATCTCCCAAAGCTTTGTGAATCAGTAGAAGAGGGTAATCGATCTTAATTTTGATCTCATTGAAAGACTAATAATTAATGTAGGAACATAATCCGCCAACACTATTCTTTAGACAAATTTAGAAAGTGGAGAAGGATGTTGATGATCAGATAAATTCCAGTGCAAAGGCCTCCTCAATCTGTTGATCCATAGTCTTCGATTCTTGTGTGTGTAACGTGTAGACCCAACCCAGTAGAGCGGGAATCTCATGGGTGATGAGGCAGGAGAGGGAATGCCTTGGTTTTGCTGGGGACATCATTTAATTGTAAGGTCTCTGGGGAAATCGGTTTAGTTAGTTCTGGAATTCTCAGTGAAAGTGGGTACTGTTAGATGTGGGCAAATTCTTACAGCAATGCTCAGATCCCCATGCCAGTAGCTCCTTGTGTTTCCTGGAGAATACCAATTTGAATTGAGCCTGGGGTTCTGTAGAACCAGGGGGCTCCTTGGAGAGGAGATATCCAACGAATAAGGTAGCTAACCCACAAAAGGTTAATAGAGTCTGGAATAATGACAGTTGATGGAGTAGTATGTTGTCATCTGAAATTAAGGCTATTCGGATCAACATCTCAGCAAATTACTCCTGCTTAAGCATCTTGTTCAGCTTGTGATAATACATGGTGGGCCTGGGTTGGCTCACTTCCTGTGGCCAAAATCCAAAATTCCACAGTGTATTTTGATGCTGGTTGATCTCCCTGCCTTACTGAATAACCGGATTCCTAAATTCCTGGGCCAGCCATGTGACATTCAAAGACTTCTTTGAAGAAAGCACAGAATCACGTCTCGGATATTAATAAAGTGCATTTATATCTAATAGATGACCCCAGACCTGTTCCCATCAACAATAATATGACAAAACGAATCTTGTCCCAATCGGGTCTCAACAATGCACATTGAACTCTACATTAGATAATGTATGCACATATTGCAAATACCAAATACCATTGTAATTTTCTGTGGTAATGGTAAACAGCAGACATCTGTGGGATGGAGTTTTCCCTCAGGGAGCCAACAATGCTTGGAAATTCTCATAAATTAGTTGGATTAATTCACTTGGTTTCTCCTTGTCACAGGTCAGTCTTGCTTCTAGTTCTGCTGGATCAATTTTGGTGAATTACTCCATAATGACTGGACAAATGTGGGAGCCACAAGTTCATTTCCAGAATTGTAGTCCACAAACCAGCAGAGAGCCAAAAACAAGGTAGAGATAATCAAAGGCGGACAAACCCAAACCCTGTTCCAAATCCATAGTCCAGAAAGTCACAAAATCGACAGGGAGTACTGGGTCAATAACCAGATCGAAAAACTATGTGCTTTTATACCAAGCCAATCAATCAAGTTTATGAGCTACAGGTGAGCTTTAGTATTCAAGGGAGGCACAACAAGAACTGACCAGACTTAGCTGGATGGACACGACACATATCTAATAAAAACTCAAAAATGGTTGCTGACATTCACAAATCAATAAACTGGTATGAGGAAAGGGATTCGATTAATCTATAATCTAAGTATTAACTTATCAGGCAGAGGGTGCAAAAAATGTACAATTAAGTGGATGGTTTTGGAAACACAGAAAAATCTAAATCGACAATTACAGCTATCCTCCTTGCTAAGAGACATACAGTAAACATAGAACACAGCTTTCAGCACATGGATCCACAGTGGCTTTGGCATCAAAAACGTAAAGATCAGACTTACCGTGAAATATGGTAGTGTATATTTGATATCATGGGACTGTTTTATGTCCACTGGTCCTGCAGGCCTTGTGAAGGTCATCAGCAGCATAAACTAATCAATTACCAAAAAAAAATCTGTTAAAGTTTCCCCGTCTGTCCAATGTCAATTCTGTAATTACTGAATAGGTGACATGGCAGAAAATTATCCTGGTGTCAAATACCAGTTCCAATTTTTGCCCATTTGGCTGCGGTTCACTAAAGTGATTCAACAGAGAGTCTACCATATAACATATGTCTAATCAACTTATAATTTCAAAGTATAAATCCTCTAAAACCCAACACATGTCAAACCCATTATAAAATGTAAAAAAATTTGGAAACCAACAGAATAATCTCATGATTCAGCTAATAAAAGGCTTCTGACCATGAAAGGAGAGTATTTCTCTTACGGAAAGTTGTTTATCCACTGCGTAAGAAAGCCTTAGAACCAGTGTGCGAAATACCCGTCAGTATTCAGGGGTCCTCATCTCCCTATTGTTGCACAATATTGATCTTGAGACCCCCTTGAAATTTTACTTTTGAGGCTTTCAGGGGGTCTCATGGGTTATTTGGGGGTGTCGGACCCAGCCAGTCCTGGAGTCCATTGGGCTGAAGGGCCTTGCTTAATGACCCAATGGTAAAAAACATAAAAATCATCTGATCACTAGCACAGCATACTAACTTGCTGAGCCGCGATCCCCCAGAAAGCCATGGACAAAATAGCATATATGCAATTTGACCCATGTTGCCTTATGCAGACCTCACCCCTAGCATGAGGTCATCCCGAAGAGCCAATAAAAGATGCAGCAGTTTTAAAATGGATGGTCCAACAATCTTCAGGGAAGTCTTTCCTGAAGCTTAAGAGAGCTCACTAGAATGAATATTGGAGACAAGTATCACCCATCTCGAAATGGCTGTTATGCTCAATCAGATATACCAGTGCTACAGATTAAACAGGTGGTGAACACATGTTTCGAGAATGAATGAGTACTAGCCTGCAGTATTTGAGGCAGGGTTGTCCCTGTCTATGTCCAGTCCTCTCAATCCATCACAGAGTCTCCACGATCCAAACATTTGTCTTTTGAGCTTCTGAGTCCCATAACTAAGGCAAAATGAGCATTATTTTTTACTTGACTGAACTTCTTCTCTCTCCATCTCAAATGTTGCACGTTCCCCAGATTTCGTCGTCAACAACAACTTCAGCCTTTATAGAATACAAGGCATCTCCAGTAATTTGCCTCCTCTGATCCTCCACAGATTTGCCAAGGGTCTCCACTCTTGGGTTGTGTCACCAAATATCCATCTTGCTCCTTCCACAGTAGTTCATTTTTCAGGTCTTTATCCATCTGGGGATAAAGACACAAATAAAACAGATGTAACAGATGAGTATATCTTCAATCCAGGGTACAGAACATCCTGACTAAGATGGTTGTCTTGTGCTGCATCATGATGACTAACAGCTGGAAATTACTGCAATCTACAAAGATGTCAAAGATATCCTACCCAACCAAAACAAAAACAATCTTCTCTTAGACTCATCCAACTCAGAATCTCCAGTAAGCAGAATATCACTTAATTCTTATTAGCAATGAAATATATGGCCTTTTCTGGGTTAGACCTTTTTGCACCTCAACCTTGTACAATCTGTGTACTACAGTTGGCTGGATTTGCTCCCAACGTTCATCTCTACTTGATACTGTAAGGAAGCTCCACAATAGTCACCAAATCTGTTCCTCTTTACGTTGTTCAAACAGGTTTATTCCTTGTGTGAATATGTGTTTTGGTCACTGCACTTCTTAGAAAAGGTGCAGCAGATGCTCTCAATCGGAACAAATCTTTTCTGCACTGTTTGCTAGCTCTATGTATTGTGGTTGATTCACTCTTACACCCTGCCAGCCATTGTACATGTTCACATATGCGGCCCTTTTTCGGCCCACTGTTATTGGTCTAATATTTCTTATTTTAATATTTTTAAGTGTAAGTGGTTGAGTCATTTTAATTTTTGGGGACTATCAGCACCAACAAGATAAATATTACTTCCATCATTAGCAAAGGTCTGCAGCAATATTGTTCTTTGTATACATGCCCACTGTGAAATTCTACTCATCCATCATTGAGATATTCTGACCACCACAATTACTACCTACTTCTCCCCCCGCCATCCCCCACCTCTCTATCTCTCTCTCTGTGATCAGGCTGTAGTAGGTGATCTTCTCCACTGAGAAGATCGCTGGCTGTGAGCCACTGGCAATAAATATCTTTTCACTGCCAGGGCGAAGAAGCGAGCTGGCAAGATTGTTGCTGATCCCACCCACCCCAACAGGAGGTACACTGCCACTTGGACTGCACACTATCGCTGCAGTTTTTTTCTAAGCTCGTCAACAAACTTATCTCATGTAAACACCCCTGACAGACACATACAGCAATTCAGGTCTTCCTTACCACAATCACAATTTCTATTCATTTCTCTTCTCAGATGTGCATCGCTGTTTATTTGTAATTATTGTTTGTGTCACCAGTACGTCATGTTACACATCATTTTGCCTTGTACTCCTATTGTTTTACACAATATTAGTAAGTTATCTCTTGGCTGTTATTCTTGCGGGTTGTGGTTTTACATTTGAATTGCCGTGCTACATCAGTATATTATTATCATTTTTCTTAGTTCTACATTGAACCACGACCTTTATGTTCTACATACTGGTAACAGGTTTTTTTTTTCTGTGTACTTATTTAATTTAAATAATTTTATAATAATCGTGATAAAAATGTCTGCAGATTGAAAGTCATTTAATGACTTAATGACATATTAATGATTTAATATGATTAGACCAAAAAGTAATATTCTTTAATAGTTATTATTCAAGAAAGCAGGAAAATATATAGAGAGGAAAAGCAAAACTTAAAATGTGTATTTTATGTAATATCTGGACATTCAGATGGGTGAAGAAAAACATGGAAAACAAAATTGTGTCATTATGTGTCCTGCTACCGCAAACTTAACACACTGGAGCAATTTTGGTTTGCGGTTTTCAACCATGTTCTCTCAAGACAGGCCATTTTACAGGATGATAAGGTGCATAGCAGTGAGTCAGATTCTTTCTTCTCTTACAGTCTTGCTAGAAATGTTCACTCTTTCTTGTATAGTTACAAAGAGAGCCTATGCCACAATCAACTGTCTTTTTCTACAATGTAGACCACACCAACTGCAATTTTCCCACAAAAAAAATCCAAAAGTGGAAAGTTATACAATATACCGCTGTGATTTTGGATATATTCTTCTATAAGCTTATAGATGATTTATACACAGGATCCATTCGTTAAAGTAATGTCAAAAATTAGGCCTATTTATATGTACATATACCAGTTAGCAAACATGGAGTTAACACTTGCACCTCATCCAGTTTCATTTATTTGTGTTTTTTTAGAGGCTATAATGTTTTTGCTGTTACAGGCAATTCAAATAATGCAGTTCCACAATATTTAACAATGAGTGCCTTCCAAAAACATTTAATAATGAAACAATTATTGGATTACACTGAGTAGTGTGTTTAAGAATAAAAATAAATGATGTAAATACAATGAGGATTATATCCTGTTCTGTCTCCATACCATCCAGGTGTTCATTCTCTCTGCACCCATTAGTTGGCCTAATAGGATACTCCTCTATATAATCACCTTTATATTCATTCCTAATTTAACAGTGACGCTATGCAGCACCTGTACACACTATGATCATGATAGATCTACAATCAGAGAGGGTTTGAATCCCCCAGTTCATTGATTCCATCCCTATGACATGTTCCAGTATGCTGCATATTCTATTCTGTGTTTTGTTGTGCCATTCTTTGGCTAATGTCTGGAGATTAGCAACAGGAGATAGGAGATATAACTGCAGAAAAAGGCTGCTGTCATGCGATAACCAGTCACCACTAAATTCACTCTCCTTGCCACCATATCGTAGACCATTTGAAGGCTGTAAGTGTTTAGGCCTACATAGCATAGATGCATACACTGTATTTCAGTGTGTGCAAATATAAATCAGAGCGCCTTCTCACATTTATCTTATGGCAGGTTACTGGAACCCTGCTTTTAATGTCTTGTTCTTGATAAGACAATCATGCTGGACACGGAACTCACCCAGCTCATCTCAGACCGGACCAAGTAATTAAATTGTCTTTTTTTGTGATGGAATCATAAATTGCATGTCCCTCTCAATGCATTCAGTCTCCACCAACTCAATTTCCATCAACTTGATTGTGTGGCAATAAGTTTCTATCATATTATATTGAATCCTATTCTAAATATATTACACTTTAGTACGTGTCATGCGTAAAAAAAAACAAATAATTGGAAAAACACACGTTGTTCAGAATGCGAAAAACATCATTTCATACGAAAAATCGGAGAGTGCACAGTCATGACAAATGCAACCCCTGCCTGTTAAAGCACTGCACGCCACAGCTGATTTGCAAATGCACTTTATGATTAACAACTGCGTTGACTGGCTTATTATGTAAGGACATAGAAAGCACATGATGTTACGTATGGGGGGGGGGGGGCGGGTTGTAAATGCTCATATTTTAGCAACATACTCGAGATTTTGATGCATTTCACACTTTGATGCTTTAATGTAACACACCTCTGAAATGTATATCACTAATATTCGCTGTCTGCTGTTTTTATGAGCGGTAAATGTTTTTGTTCACTAACATTTTGGATTCTGTGGAATCTAAGGATTTTAAAATATAGTACAACATAAAACAGTATATTTTAGAACTAAGATTTTGGAAATCCAGCATCCTAATCAATCCAAATCACAAACACCTAAAGCCTTTAGCCAAAATACATCACATAGCAAATACGACAAAGTATCAATGGCCAGCACTAGCACATAGCTACCGTATTACTGAAGTACATTTGAGCATCACTGTGTGTCTCTAGTTTCTAACAGTATATTGCAAAGTGTAAAAGTTTTATAAGCCGGACTACATATGAGCTTCTTAAAAGTCATGGCCATACCATATCATTACATTATCTAAATGTCATCTTATTAGATGTTTAGCCTAGTGCAATTCATGTAATCAGACATCCCACATACAATTATGCATTTAAAAAATGTGGCACATTTTTAATTCTTTTTAAAAATAGTGTTAGCTATCAAACATTAAGATTTCTCAGCAGTTAAAATCACTCTAGTTCCTCTATGCAGATATTCTTGTGCTCAAAACTGACGTTGAAATACTTTGCAGGAATCACCACTGCTGAAAGAATACTGCGGAGTATTTAGGATTTCAAAGGATTGTTTTGTTGGAGGGATGATAAAATTGTAAATCTTTGTTCCAAAATTTACATTTAAATCATCATGGCTAATTTGAGATTACTTCTATTAAATTTGTAGACATACATTTAGAATTAAAATAACTTCTAGCCACACTTCTACATTTTCTTCCTTCACATAATACCCACAAATATACTAACAGATTTAGTTGAGAGGGAATCAGTTTCTGTTACCAAGGAAATGCCGACAAAAATAATAACGGTTCCACCAATTCGTCGAGGGAAAGATAAGACAGCCTTATCTATGCTATCAGTGTAGTGTTATCTAGATCATCTCTTAATATTTTTTTTATTTATTAGTTAGTACAATTTATATTAGGCTATTAAATATCCCGAAGAGTAAAACGAAATTTCTTTGTATATTCGTTATAACATAAGCCTATAGGCAAAAATGCCAGTGTTAATTCTCCAGTATGTTTACGAACGATGCTATAAACAGAAGTACGACGTAAATAATTATCAGTTACAAAGCAATCACATATATAATAATATAACTCCTTATTTCTTCAAAGCTGTAGTAGAAATGAAACACCCGCGACAGCTAAGCCCGAGACAGCGCCACCGACGCCCCTAGCGGTGACCAGCGGTACGACACTTCCATACGCTGCATCGTGAAATGCGTAGTTTATTGAGATTTATATATTAGCACTTGAGCTGTAACATATTCTAATGGAAATTTAAAATCACTTTTAAAGTAACTCCGTGTTAACGGCGGGAGCTATTTGCACAGTGATGAACAAGCGACGACGATCGACCAGTCGATGGTCTGTGTAAAAAAATGAACCAAAAATACGATTGCTTCTGGTGAATCATAAAAAATACAAGATATAATTCACATAAACAAGACATTCTGTTTTCTCTTTTGATATTCGTATGCCTACCGTTTATCTCACATGGTTAAATGTCAACAATCACAAAGACATTTTCTGTAAACCCACGAAATGATCTTTATGAAATTCCATGTCGCATAGGTCACTATTACCATTGAATTCACTGCACTACACGCTAAAACGTAAAATATTACTTAACGTCTTATATTCGCTTGCAGTAAAGGTTTAAGTTTGGCACAACTAAGAATAAAATATCAAGGCAGTGGCTGTCTGCTGCGCCATTATTGTAGTTGTTAGATAAACGCCCAGATCCAGTGTAAGCTAAATTCATGGCAAATAAAAAGCGAAAGACACGATAAACTTAAAATGTCCACATTTTACAAACACGAATTAAAGTTTATTCGGTTTTAAATTGGCACAACTTTGTTACCAACGCTTAACCTTTAAGAAGAATTTTATCATTTTCTTCTGACACAAATATGACAATACCAACTCCGAAGATCCATACACATCTAAACAACAATTAATCCATCTTGCTAAATAAATACAATTAATGCTCTTCTCTTGTGACCTTTCTTATGGCTAAGGTTGTTTGTTGTACAAGACTGCCTTTAGTATCCGACATCTGATTTATATTCAGCTAGATTTCGCTAAACGACGATGAACTGTGCTGTGTACTGATTTATCCCGCAGTTCATTCTGAAATGATTAAATGCATAAGCTGTTATGTAAGCAAGCTTGAAAACATTGCCCATTGCAAGCATTTATTTTATTTTTTATCACGGCACCGCTACGTAAACATATAGCCACGTTGTTGTTTTGTATCTATTATAAAGCTTTTATCTATAAATCCTAAGGCAAAAATCCATCCTTATGTATATATGTATTACGAGAATTTCCTCTTAAAATCAACCATTACCTGTAGGACGGTACTTTGAGAGAATGAAGGAATGAATTTATTAATGAAGGAATGAATGAAATATTGCACTGAAACGCTTACAACAGTTATGTGTACATCATTCATTGAGAACGCTTCATCTTCGCATCGACATTTCTATTCCCCGATGTTCGCGATTTATAAAAAATCGACATAGTGTTAAAATGGTAGCGACGTAATACTTCTTGGTTACAGAAATACCCCGTTTTCCGCGGAGGAATGGCAGCTGGGCACGAGCATCCCCGGATTCACACACAGCTCTTGAACAGCAGTAATTGCATCCGTATCCTATACCTTTCCGAGGCCAGTGGACGATTAAATCCATTTTATTGTCTTTGAGGGTGCAGATGGAAATGAAACGGCGCTCCCCGAAGAAATGTACAGTTCTCGGTTTTTGCAGTTTAAACCCAATTTCTCCAAGCCTTGTAGTGTCTAGTGCTGTTTCTGAGCACAAGAATTCGCTTCATGGTACATCCTCAGTGTCTGATACTGCATCCCGTCCTATCTGTTGCGGCAACTATACGCTTTTATTAGATCTGGACCTTCCCCTTGAGAATGATAGTTAGGCTGAAGGAGCAGGTTACCGCAGGCTTTGCAGTTTCAACACTTAGTTATCGCCAAAGCAACTTAGGGAAATAACATTTTTACTTAAAACTGTCCGTCAAATTTAAGTAGTTTTTATTGGATTTCCCTCCTGAGGTAATGATACGGTTACGTTTCCAAAGAATTACAATCAACTATGGAAACTTTACATTCTGCAATTTAAATGTGCGTGTCTGTGTCTGTGTGTGTTTGTGTGTGCGCGCGTGTGTGTATGTCAGAGAGAGAGAGAGAGAGAGATATGGTATAATGATGTGAGGAATGTTTTCTTGACTCATATTGGAGCCCCTAATCCCAATTGAGCATTATTTGAATTTTGCTCAGGACTGTGTGCATCCATTTATGGCCACAATTTGCCCATCTTCTAATGGTTACTATAATGCATTGATGTTCTGAATACTGTTGTTATACAGTCATACTCAAGTTATGTATCAAGCGTCTGTAGCAAAGAGCATAAACATTATTAAATGTATCTGGGTGTCTCTGGCTCAGACACACTTAATTTAATAAATGGAGAGGTATAACAGCAGTTGAATGGGAGGCACCTTTAGCCCAGAACATCCAGGTTTGGGGGTGTAAACTTCCACAGACCACTGCAGCTTAGAACAGAAACCCAACCCCCCTCGCCACCCGAGGACCTGCATGCAAATTCCTTGGCACGAAAATTCACGGTTTAGGTGAATTTATTTTTCTACACCTTGTCTGACTTTGTGTGTGCTGGCCTGTGTCTTGATAAATCTTTAACAGAATCCTCGACTTGGTAGGTATTACGGGTAATAGATAAAGCACCTAGACGAGCAGGTTATGCATTGAAATGTCAGGCAAGGAATACAATTAGCGGAAAATGGGTTCAAAAGAGCATCACCAGAGTAATTGAATCTCTGTTTTAAATACAAACTAGTTTTGGTTATTAGCTCCTAACCCATCTGCTCCAAGAAGAACCAATAGCCATCAGTTACTAATACATATAAATCTTATCATGCCCTCTATGACACAGTCATCAGTTTTCAGGGTACTGCTACAGCATGCACAGGGAGAGTCTACTGCCAGTAGCATCATCAGCACTTAGACGTTAAGCGGAACATGAGTTTCTGCAGGGCTCACATATTTTTGACGACGCACTAAGTCCCTCGGGGGCCTGGTTACAGTTCAGTGGCACCAGCTCTGGGTCAAAGTCTGAGGTCTAAGGCCTTAGACCTTAAGCCCTCAGCGCTCCAGTCATCAAACAGAATGACACATCTCATTATCATACCACGTCTGTTGCAGTAGGCGAGGTAACTATTTATTGGTGAGTCAGTGGTTAGTGGTGAATATTGGAATTGATAAAAAGAAATCTACATCAAAATAACTGCATTTTTCTATTCATGTCCACTTATCTAAAGCAATTTATCTAAAGCAGGGTCTGATGCTAGGAATATATATATATATATATATATATATATACTGACCTAAAGGATTATTAGGAACACCTGTTCAATTTCTCATTAATGCAATTATCTAATCAACCAATCACATGGCA
>JABFDZ020000040.1:6448993-6468311 GCA_019775955.2 Pollimyrus isidori | reverse complement strand
CCATGTAAAGCGCCCTGGGACAACTCTGTTGTGAAGGGCGCTATATAAAAATAAATTGAATTGAATTGAAATTGAATACAACTAAAATTCAATTTAAATATAGATATATTACACTAAACAGATAGACGTTATGATCTTCCGCTTCAAGAAATTTTCTCTAACTGGTCCTCTTTAAATTTTAACTGAATACCCCTGGCCTATGTTGTGGGGCAGCTTGTGGCTGTAATCAGAATGTTGCTGGTTGAAACCTAGCCTCCGTACATCTGCGGGTATTTCAGCAAGGCCATAGGTGCTATTATTGGTAGCTGCCATTTGTCAACAGCATACTTTACAAAAAGCGAGCTGAGGGAGTTGTAAAGACAATTTCCCCCCAGGGACAATAAAGTACTAATTATTATCATACCACTAATAAATGTACACACGTTTGGAAATAGCACCCCACGATTCAGTTTGCCATACACTATATGGGCAATATACACACCTCTTAATCATGAATCATAAGTGTTTCATTTTGACCCATTGTCACAGGTGTATAAAATCAAGCACCTAGTCATGCAGTCAGGTTTGCAAACATTTATGAAAAAATGGGTCATTCTGAGCTCAGTGAATTTAATTGTGGTATCGTCATAGGATGCCACCTTTGCAATGAGTCAGTTGCAAAATATATTTCGTGCTAGATATTACACTAACTGGAAGCGGTTTTATTACAAAAGCGGTTTTATTGTAAAGTGAAAGTGTTTAGGAAAAAACTGAAGCTGGCTGAGTACATCTAGTAAATTATGTTCGTCACATTGATTCGGGGAAGACGGTGGCGCAGGAAGTAGTGCTATTGTTCAGAAACTGGAAAGTTACAGGTTCATGCCCTAGTTCCTCCTGTTTCTCTCAAAGTGTCCTTGAGCAAGACGTCGAACCCCGAATTGCTCCCGGTGTACAGGCTGGCAGCCTGCGCCACCGGTGTGTGTATGCATGGGTGAATGTGAGGCATGAACTGTAAAGTGCTTTGAGTACTTGGAAGAGTAGAAAAGCGCTATTTAAATGCAGTCCATTTGCCATTTACATTCGTCGGCAATACCATATACCAGTTGTTCTGTTGGGGGTGCAGATGCATTTGACCATAATGTCCTCGAAGTATTACTTACTCAAGATTGCCAGCATTAAGAAGCAAAATGTGCCTTTGTTATTTATCCAATGCTTTGCAGTCACATTTTACAGTTTTCACAAATATGTAACTCACTCTGATTTCTTTAGCTGTCTTGAATCCATTGTCTTTGTTTTGTTCTGTCGTTAACTTCAGAAACTGAAGCAACTTCACCGTCCGTCACTAAGATGCGTATACGTTTCCCCTGTTCCAAGGGAACACTTAGCCCACATAAATAAAATAAAATAATATATTATTATTTTGGGGCATACATGTTGTGAAGGGGGGGCACTCGGATCCATGGTTTTCTCTGCTCCCCCCCCCCCCGGAACAGTCCCTGCTCTCTCCGGGGGGAGAGGATTAAAAGTTTGTTTCCGAGGGGAAGGGGCAGGGTTGCGCTGGTACCTCCGGTGTCTGGCGTAACGAAAGATTTCCGGACATTGCACATTGTTTGCAGATGTCAGGGAGCTGTTCTCGTGTTGGGGGGGGGGTGTAGTTGTGCTCTACGCGTTCGCCCAGGTGCATGCCGGTATGAGCTTGTATGCGGAGTGTTACCATCTGCGTGCAAAGATTTACAGATTTACATTGCGAAATTAAATCCGAGGTTTGGGGAAACTCTGAGCTCCATAAATTAGACGAAGAGTTAGACATGTGTCTAAAGCCAAACGATCTGCGCGGTAAATATAGGGGTAATATAAATATCAGCGCGTCTTTCCCCACACCGCAGCGAGTTTAGAGACCCACAATCCCGCAGCTACTTCCGCAAAGCAGCAAACAGCCTCTACAGTAAACAGCGATAGTATCAAAGCTAAGCGGGCAAAGTAAGTTTAAATTTTCAGGGAAAACAAAGTGAAAAAAATCACTGTAAAAATCGGAATAGGTATCGAATCTGCAAATATTTCCTCCATAAGCAGGGAAGAGCTATAAAACATGCGTTTTGCACAGAATACTAAAGAAGCAGGTGAGTGAGTGTTTAAGGCTTGTGTTTGTCCAGGCTGCATTTCATTTTCCTGCTGGGTCTGGAGCCTCTGAATGTGATGGATTTTAGGGTATTTTAGGAATTCAAAACTGCCTTTGGGTGTGACCTGCAAGCAGACACGCTGTCTTCATTTTTGAGGGAGCCTGGTGATTGTGGGAGTCTTTAAAAAAGACTGTAATGTATTTATGCACATGAGTTATAAGGTGCTTAGGTATACCCCATGACCCAATGATGAATGAGTGGATGCTAATTGGTAATCTAGATGTAAAATTGAGTTATGTGTGCATGGGTTATTGTAAGTAACATAATCAAAATTGTCGAAGAGTTTTGCAACCCAAGGAACTCCCAGGAACACACCCTTTGTTAATAAAAAATCACCATCATGTAGAAGGCTGTAATGTACCCCACAGGCTGTATTACATATTACTTTAATTACATGAATTTTTGAAGTGCCTAACGGACATGGTATGTGCAGTGCATTCTTGGTATGTGGTGTGTCAATAAACTGTGTCTCCTCACTAAACCACCAAAACTCACGGCCCGTATTTATGCTAAGTTCCACGTCTGTCTTTCCCTCCAGAATTGCGTTAATGAGGCCTGGACGAGCACAAAGTTCTGTACCCATAAGTGATGAGTTCAACATAGTAAACATTCCATTGAATGACTTTTAATAATTTAATAATAACAATAAATGGTACTTTATTGATCCCTGTGGGGAAATGATCTTTCTTACACCCCTGTCAACTTGCTCTTTGTGGAGTTGTGTTGGGGCGCCCAGGGAGCTGGGGGTTAAGGGCCTTGCTCAAGGAGCCACAGATGTGCTGAGGGCTGGGTTTGAACCTGCGACGGAGAGAGATGAGAAAAGAAGTATGGCCTTTGTTTGTCGGATTCTTTCTATGCTAGCAGTCAAAAAAATTCTGCACACCACAGGTTTTTACTACTTTTCCATTTGTTTAATATTTTTTATTTTTGTTAAGACAAATAAAGCAAGTTTCCTTTATAACATCTAAAAAGTATGCAACAGTGTGTGTCTGACATTTTATTAACTGATTGTGCAGTTATGGTGTAGTCAAATTCTAGCTTGTCATTTAACTTTAAATGCACTAGTTAACTGTTTCATCCCATGACAGAGAGCAGTACTTAATGTGTCTTGTAGAAAGAATGCCTTGAATTTTCTCTGCTGTTATAACTGCTAGAGGAGGTTACTTTGATTAATCAAAGATATGACATTTCCCTGCTAATAAAGTTACTTGTTAGCAAAGAATATTGAATGCATTTTAGTAAATGTTAAGTAACATGCAAATGTAGAAAATCTCTGTTCCCCAATTTCTGGGTCTTTAAGTATTTATTACTTCTGGTGCTTGAAACTTTTTTTTTGTTTTAAATGTAACCCTAATTCTGACTGCATTTTGCTCCCTGCCCTTAAGTCTGAACCCAGGACCCATGTACCCGGGTCTCTTTAGACTAGCACACTACTGTCCATTGGACTACTCTACTAAGTAACCTGGGGGCCTGTATCACTGAGCTGTATTTTTTAGGGGTGGGGGGAGTTTAGCAAGAACCTGTTGAATTTAAGGTCGTCCGGGCTGAATGTAAAAGGCCAAAGATAAAGTCCAGCTACATCGGGCTACCTTAAATCTGAGTTATCTAGCTAACCAAAATCGATCCAATTTCGTGATATTGACGACTGCCAGTGACAGCTCTAGTTGAGTTTTTTCAACAACGATCAAAACAACGATGATGCATGTTGCCCATTCATGGGACTTGGACAATAGCACGACACAAACAGCTGTGGGTCTTTAATCCCTGTTACTCTCATTGTACAATCCCTGTTATTCTCATGTCAAGGGGTGGGATACGAATGGATACCCACCATCTTCTGTCATGTGATCTTTTTTGTCAGCGTGTGATGGGAAGTGCAGGGGTGCAGCTAAGCTTGTTTGTGGACTGTCACATTGTCTTCATAGGAGCTTGGCCTCAGGCCTTTTCTACTGAAATATTGAGTTTGTTGTTGTAGACATTGCCTTCCTTTTATTGTTTTATTGTGCTTTTCGATTGCAGTGTAGAATCAGCGTAGCGTTTCAGCAATTAGCAACCACCCTCACACAGAAATCACATTATATCGTTGTCCTTAGCACACATATGCACTGTTACAAAGTCCAAGTGAAATTGTTCTGCCTATTAATATACATTTTATGAAACCGTGGAATCTTTTTTTATGTAGATAAAAAAATAAATGTAATTTGCACAAGACTAAGAATCTTTGAACCTCCATCACAGTAATTGGTAACAGTAATTCTGTGGTGAGTGTGTGAGAGGTATATAATGAGAGTCAGTGGTTCTAGGGGGAGGCAAACCAAAGTGGTTCTCAACAGTTTAGTTCAGTGTGGTTGCAAAAGACCAAGCACGCGCCATTCCTTTTGTGGTCTCTCACAGACACGACATGGAAATTCCCTGTCAGAAGTCGAGAATGTAGGTACATTCACACAGTGATGTTAACCGTTTGTCTAAGTGGCTGCAGTGAGGAAGCTTTGCATTATGAATGATGCATTATGCTACATATACTGTTTCTCGGAAAGAAGATATAAATTCAGAGAGTGTCGAAATATAAACAGCTTGTTGGCCACTAGTATCAGGATAGTGTCTCATGAAAAATTCAGTCAGTGGTTATATATACAATCGCTCCCCTGGTTACGATGGCCCATGTTAATGTATTTAGACTTTACGATGGATATGAATATTCGATAAAATATTTGAGATGTTCAACACTTTCATAAAATAGGCTTTGTGTTAATGATTTTTGTAGGCTAAGTGTTCTTAGCATGTTTAAGGTAGGGAAGGCTATGACGTTCGTTAGGTTAGGTATACTGTTTTAAAATGCGTTTTTGCCTTACGATCTTTTCCTTTTATGAGAAGTTTATCAGAACGTAATCTCATCGTTACCCGGAAGCGTTTGTATAACAGTCTGGAGTTTAGATATATATTTTATGTTTAGGTGGTTCTGACTGAAGTCTATAAGACTCCTTTCTTCCAACATGCCTTTACATGAAACAGGCAAGTGTTAAGAATGTCTAGTGCACCTAACCCGGGAAGATGCCTTTACATGTATCCTAGTTCCCAGAAAAGTTATTATAAATAGGGAAAATATCAAGCGGCGTCACAAATAAAACAGCCAATGAAATTCCAGCAGATGGATTAACGCAACCTGGGAAGGGTGTGAGCTGTCAGATCCTTCACGTTAACTTTACACGTATTGCTTTGATTTAAATATTATTCTGAAACCTCACATGGATCTTTTGTTCTTATATTAAAGCATTAATTATGCCGTTTATATGTTGGGTGACAGAATGACTCAGTGGACCCGTAGTACTCTTGCCTCAAACCTCCACCATTGAGTTCCGTTTCGTTTAGGTGGAGTTGGCACGTTCTCCGTAAATCATCGTGAGCAGTTAGAAAACGTCTGGATACATAGGCTTTCTGCAAGTTTCAGCTCGCCTGCACATGTCTAGTAACACCCTTCTCCCCCAATAATTATAGACCTACTACAGCAGAATCCTACTCTTTTTGGCTGGAGAGAAAAAGATCTCTCTTCAAGTCTTGCAGCTGGGATTAGCAGAAGTGCAGTTTTTCTTACAGGTTCCAAAATGTAACATTACAATATATTACAATTTCACTGCTTGTAAATAGCATCCATACTTCTGAAATTGATGAAACAGTCACTGTTTTTGGGGGGTTTAATGTCTGTGTATGTACCTACTGTGCAATAATTTTAATTGTTCAAGCTGTGATGCGTAACTCTGTTTTAGTGCTATTCAGTCCAGTCTGATTTTCAAAGACCACATTAATACGAATGTTTTTAGTAGTTAAACAGTCTAAGCAAAAAACTGTGAATTTTCTATTATATATTACGAATATCGCACCAGAAAATCACATAAAACACTGTGTAGTTTTAAAAAAGACATATTTGGCACAATGGCTTAATTGATTTTAAAGTATCTTATATTTATATTTATCTTATATATAGATATATATCCATGTACATACATATATTATGGATGCTCCAGTAGTAAATGTCCATGGCAAAATAAACAATAGTCCTCCATATGATTTCAGGGCATGCATGTCCAACAGCAGAGAAAAAACACAATACCGCCTTCGAACCACGCATGCCTGTTAAAACCAAAAAAGAAGAGAGAAACACGAAACTGCTCCCAGCAGTAACAAAAAGATTTGTATGCATTCCCGTTGTGTGACTCTTAATTTCCTGTATTGACCTTTTCTGGCCCAGTGACTTCAGTAAAGTTGTCTTATGAGGTCTGCAGTAGCTGCCTTGTTACACTGTGGATTCATTGTGAAACACTTTGGACCTGAGAGCCCTGAGGCTGTTATGGAAGCCGGAATGTTCAGACTGCAGGGTCTCGGAGAACCTGTGGTCGTAGTTGCGGTTTAGCTGTGACTTGCGCCTGATGGAATTCTGAAATGTCTCTGAGGTAAAATAATACACAATGGGGTCAAGGAAACAGTTTGTGACCGCAAGGCACAAAGCTATAGGGTAAATCGTCCTGACGACAGATTCAGCCAAGCAACTTTTGAGGATTTTGGACCGGACCAAGGCATAGAAGATCAAGTTGATGTTGTAGGGGATGAAACAGACACAGAAAATGAGAAGGTGAACCACAATCATCCGCAGGACTTTGGTCTTGTTCAGCTGACCTCCTCGAGTCAGGGATCTGGGCCGACAGAGTGTCCGCAGAACCATGACTGAGCAGGCCACGTTTAGCAGCAGTGGAATGAGGAACCCCACTGTCACAATGAACATCACCATTTTGGACAGTTGCTCCTGCCATTGATTGGAAGAGAAGTTCTCAAAGCAAGACCTGTTTGTGCTGTTGTTCTCTGACCTGCTTTTTAGGAGAAATCCCGTTGGAAGACTAGCTGCCAGAACCAGTACCCACACAGCAAGGCAGACTAGCTTTGCCTTACCCTTCGTCCGAATTGACCTCGAGGACAAAGGGTAAACGATGGCCAGGAAGCGGTCCATGCTAATACAGGTAAGGAAGAAGATGCTCCCATACATGTTGGTGTAGAACAGCGCGACAGAGATCTTGCAGAGCTCGTCACTGAAAGGCCAATTCCGACTGACGAAGTAGAAGACGCGTAAGGGCAGCGTGAAAACAAAAAGCAGATCAGACACCACCAGGTTCATCATGTATGTTGTGGTCTCATTGCGTAGCTTAAGCGAGCAAAAGAAGATGTACATGGCAGCCACGTTAGTGATCAGCCCCAGGACAAAAACTATGCTGAATATAGCGCTATATAGATTATACTTAAAGTCATCATTTTTGAGACAAAATTCGTTTGTTGTGTTTGAAGTAAAATTCATCGTAAGGAGGTATCGTATGATGCTACGGGATAGGTATAAAAATAATATTGTATCCGTTGTCCCTGAATCCAGCCAGCAGTTACAGCAAAAGAGGGCATTGGAGTCATATAAAACATAACGTCTGTCACAAACAGTAGTGCCCTTTGTTTTTACACAAGTGACATACCTGTGTCTTTCTTAATGGTCTTGATTCCTGTGTGAGAACTCATGCTGCAAGAAATTGCAGTTCCGTTCCAGTCATTACTTCAGGTGAGGCAGGAATTCCCAGAAACTCTCTTGCTCTCTGGCTCTGTTTTCTCCGATTACATTCACGTGAGGAGTGAAAAATCAATGTAGCCAACCTCGAAGGCCATATCTTCTGTTAGGAAATGTGCTGATGCGTAAAAAGTTTGTTCCTCCTTTCTTGCGTTTCTGGTTATGCTCCCCTTCTTCAGATGGCATTTGACATGTAGGAGAAGGGTGGAGGCGCTGACCAATGGTACAGCTCACTTGGCTGCTTCCACATATCGCTGCTGTTCCCTCCTTGCGCCTACAATGGTCACACCTCTCCCAACGGTCTAGGACAAGCCGGAAAGATAAGAACAGTCCATTTCATTTGCTACAGGGTGACTGCATTGAAGTGGAGTGCGGGTCACAGGGAGAGCTGAAGGGG
Source organism: Pollimyrus isidori (assembly GCA_019775955.2). NCBI lineage: Eukaryota > Metazoa > Chordata > Actinopteri > Osteoglossiformes > Mormyridae > Pollimyrus > Pollimyrus isidori. The sequence continues at coordinate 6,460,159 of JABFDZ020000040.1, read as the reverse complement.
TTTCTTCATGGCCCCTCCCACAGTGAGCAAACAAAGATAGCATGCATTAGAGAGAGAGAGAGAGAGAGAGAGAGAGAGAGTTTGAAAAAGGTTTTATAAATGACTATCGTTAACCCTTTAATCGTATCTGTGCTAGGCTTCCTGAACCACCAGGCTGGTTAAACAGCACATGTCGGAGTATGTATATGATTGGGTCTCTGGTTTCTTTTTAAATCAACCTACATAATATATACAGCGTCTGTACTGAACACCAGGTAATCAATCAACGCCTTTCACCAAGGTTAAATGCCATTTTAACTTTCACTTTTCTTTTGTCTTTTTTTTTCTTTTGTTTTGGATAGTAAATAATCTCACTTTTTTTTTTTAAACAAATCTTTGTAAGCCTTTTATGATAGCAGGGAGTGAAATGTACATGAGGTGAGGTTCCACTTTGGTTCTTGGAAACATCATCTGCGACCCTGCCTTTTTAAAACAGCCAGTGGTTTACTGGAAGTGTACAGGGGATAAAGAGAGGCAGAGGGAAGGAGGCATCGTCAACACTAGCAGTTAGACCTTAAGCTACAGCTCTCCTTAGCTTGTTTCTACATAGCTGATACACCGTCACAAAACCCACGCAATTCAAGCACTTCCTTGTGTATTTTTGCCACCTTGGGTCTCTTCGCGCCTATTGTTCACTCTGTCTTGCCGCCCGTGGCTTCTTCAGACGTTCATCAGGGAGGCAGGAGTGATCCTGTGTAAACTTGCCTTTAACTTATCACCCTCTGGCCGGGTAGTGGAGTTTACCTAGTCTAATTTATTGCATTCTACTGGAAAAGTACCACTGTGGTAAATTAAGCTGTAGGTGATGAAACAAAATACAGCTCAGCAAAAAAAAAAAAAAGTTCTTTATTTTCCTCAAGGAACTTTACTAATTATTCTAAATATGGTAGGTATTGTACCCCTAAGAGGGCAATTAACTTCAAAAAATGTGAAAGGGGTTATATTACAGGGACCTGGCTTACTTACTCAGTCAGAATATGTAGAAAAGAGAGATTACGCTGAAGGTTTCTTTCTGAAAATGAAATCCCACTCAGCATTTTATTGGTAATTAATTCGATATTTTTAAGTGAAATACAGTCATTTTTAAATAGAATCAGCAATGTCTGAAAAATGTTGAAAAGCCATCCTGTTCTGCCTCTTAAATAGTGTTACTTGAAGTATTTTACTTACGACACACGTGCACTATGTGACTGAGGTGTCTCCGCTTGTTTTATTGTTGAATTGGAAATAAAATGTTACAGGATGACTTTTGATAGAGCCAAACACCCTTCATACTTCCCATTCCATTCCCCAGGGATCCACAAACATTCCATGTTTTTGCTTCCTCCCCAGAACTAGGATGGAGCAAGAATATGGATTGTCTGGCAGGGAGCTTGGAGGAATCAAAAACATGGACTGGCTTTGGGTCCCTGGGGACTGGACTGGGAAACCCGGCTCTCACATGCACTGGGACTCGCCCAGCGCTCGCAACTGGTAGGACATACCGAGAAGGAGCCAGACATCTGTGGCACCCAAACAGGTTGCATACTTATCAGATGATGTAAACACCTCCTTTTAATCCAAGGGAGCAGCACATCTACTTCAGAAGGTTTCTTATGCCTGATCGCTGACTCACCTGCCTTCCTGTTCAGCCGAGTTGTTTAGGCTTTAATAGTCTATCACTTCACTCTAAATTTCAGGGAGGGATGATATTTACTAACACTTATTTAGCAGACCCTTTTATCCAAAGCGGCGTACATTTTTAAGGAAGCAGACTCAGACAATCTCTGGAGTAAATGGGGATAAAGGGCTTGGCTCAAAGGTCCAACGTCAACACCATCAGCCCTGGGATTTAAACCAGCAACCTTCCAATCATAAGCACACAATTCTAATCCACTGAGTTTCACACAACCCACAATGATACCGATTAAACCAATTTAGAGATGAATTTAGCTGTGCATAGTAAATACAGATGAGTGGGGTTCAATCCTTCCTCTTAGTGGTGCGAAAACGGATGGCGAACCCTCCCTGACCATGGACGTTTATGCAGAAGTATTATATGGTTTCTGCTGCCCTCTAAAGGTTAACATTATAAGTGCTCCTGTTGCTAATCAAAGTTATCTGTATAGTGCACAGGCACAAAATAATAATAATAATTGATACTTTTCATTGATCCCCATGGGGAAATTCTCTTTAGTCTCCCTGCACTTGCTGTTTGCTGGCCCGTGAAGGGCAGCCACCCATAGCAGCACCCAGGGGGCAGGGGGTTTGCTCAAAGACCCATGGGTGCACTAAGGTCAAATTTGAACCAGCAACCTTCAGAACACAGGCATCACAGGGTAGGGAGCAGGGGGAGTGGCAGGGACCGGACTAGGTTCCTGGTTACCGAGGCGTGTGGCGTGTCCTGGTCCGGGGGGGCTCGTCGCGTGTGGCGGGGTCTTGGTTCCACTGGCTTGCTGCTGTGGGTGGCCACGATGCTCAGGCTGTCTTTCGGCATCCCGGGGCGGTCCAGGTCGGTGTTGGGGGGGGTTCTGGTGGGGGGTGGGGGTGCCCCGGGTGAGGGCCTAGGCTGGGCTGCTGTTGGGTGGGGCCCCGTCGGGTGTTCTGGGTACAGGCATAGAGGCTTTGACCACTGAGCCACATGCCCCCCCACCTTATTAAAGCTACGGGACCATGCATGCTCCTGGTGCTGAAAACGATCTTTACCTCTCAAACCGATCATAACGGCGGCTTTAGTATGAAGGACAATGTAAAATGTAGTTTCATCTTGTAACAGTAAACAAAAGTCATTGTATAATGTAGTCACTGTACCTCTGTACTTGGCATAAACATATCATTTACTGAACTATATTTTATTCATATTCATTAACTTCCACGAAGGATAAATCATTTTCATCTCTAGTGCCTGAAATTAGCCTTCTTCACCATATCAATTCTTTGTCAACAACCTTTTAATGTTTTGTTTTTTTTAAAAAAAAGCATATTCAGTACATAATGCTGATATTATTTCTGAATATAACAAACTCTTGCATTACAACAAAAGTCTAGGCTACTCCATTGTAGTAAAACACTGACAGCCAACTAACCTCAAACCATCATTTGCCAGTGTGGCACCTGACAGTGTCATATTCTGTCTAGACAGACATCCACAGTTGCGGGCACACAATTTCACTGTAACTAAGCACACATAATCTTTACAAATTCTTCACAAGAACTGACATGCACTTGTTGTATGGATTTTTATTTTAATATTATTGTTTTATTTTAATATTCTGTGTTCCTTCACCTGTTAACGCTAGCTTGCCAGTGCGTGAGTAAAAATGCTACTCTTTCAGGTGTGATCATGCAGTGGTGTGAAATCTAGTCTGATCTGATCATGTATTTATTGGCTTTTCAACCATGATTGCCGACCTGGGAGCCCCAGAAGGTATGTGTACTTCCTGAATGCTGCGCATACCTACACTAATTTCTGACACTTCGCACGTGTCAGAAATACAGTCATTTTCATTTCCGATAGTAACCAGACTCCCGATGTGCCTCTGAGGATCCCCACTGCATGCTGAACGTTTCTCAGTTTTTGGCTTCTGGAGCCGCAGTGTACTGGAATCCATTCCTGGTAGCTGCTTCCAGTCGCATCATGTCAGTCTAACCCTTCTGCCTCTTCGCCGCTGCGAATTTAAAGAGCTCAGTTCTTGAAGGCGCCATAGAAGCTGGCCTTGCTGATGAAGTCCTTCAGCAGGTCGTGGTCCATGTCGGCAAAGGCCTGCGTCTGAGTCACGGCAGTCAAGTGGTTCATGCAGAACTTAAAGCAGAAGTCCTCCAGGTCCTGCCAACGAGGAGAATTACTTCAGAACTCAACCCTGTGGTCAACTGACTTTTATGATCAGCCACTACGAAGAGAAGAGCAGCAGTTACCGCAAGTATACACAGACGAGCTGCGCTAAGTAAAGGTGCCGTGTTGAGGACGTGCCTATGGAGTTCCTACCCGAGCCTCGTACTTGACTGCGGCGGACAGCAGTGTGACGGCGTTCTCCTCGCAGATCCCCCTTTTGATGGTCTCCTGGCACAGCCGCTTCAGCCGGGCTTCCCTGTAGAAGGTGGCCAGGTCCAGCAAGCCTGGATAGGTTTGAGAGGTATGGGGGGGGGCGAGAGCGAGTGGGAACGTGCACAGGATCCAAACCATCAGGGGCGTAATGGGCCGAATGCACAGTTTAAGTACGGCACTAGTCAGAAGTTTGGACACTATTCTCTACATTTTTTAAAGGTTTTGAAGACATCAAAACTGTAAAATAACATACTAAGCATTATGCACTGATCAAAAAAGCAAAAACAACATTTTTTGATAGGGGCTCTGGTGGTTGGGACTCACAAGGTTGCTGGTTCTAATTCCTGGGTCGGGTTGATCAAGGCCCTTAATTTTTCAAGGGACTGGCTGACCCTACTGTCTCCTCTATACCAGTCTCATGAGGTGGCCTCCTGTGATGCTTTTCCAGTTGTCCTGGAGGTTGTTCCACATATATGCTGAGCTCTCATTGGCTGCTTCTTCTTCACTCTCTGGTCAAACCCCTTCGTAACCATTTAGGTCAGGTGACCAGTTCATGTGATGTGGCTTGATTGGGTGACCAGGTCATGTGATGTGGCTTGATTGGGTGACCAGGTCGTGTGATGTGGCTTGATTGGGTGACCAGGTCATGTGATGTGGCTTGATTGGGTGACCAGGTCATGTGATGCGACTATCACTGTCCTTTGTAGGTGGCATGGCGTGTCCAAACTTTTGACTGGTACTGTAGGTCTTTGGCTACATTTGTTTTTTCCCCAGCAAACAGTGGCGCTCAAGGTAGTTGGAGCACCTGGTTATTTTCACAGTCGCCGCTGAGAATGTTTCCTGCCTTCATAACATGTGGTTTAGCTGCATCCGTTTGCATCAGTCAAGGGAAATAACAGTTATTTTTTTCTGTTCTTGGGCTCGAGATGCAGATAGTGATTTCCGTTTTATTCCTGTCTTTCACACGGGAATATGTGGGCTGCTTTTGCAGACGTTCGCAAAATGAGCTGATTATGTTACAGATTAAGTTACGGCTAAACTGAAAGGCAACCTATTCTGAATAAAGAGCAATAGCATAGCAACACAAGCCCTTCCACACTGGTAATCCATGCCTTAATGTCTATCTATCTGGATGGATATCATCTATACCTACTAGTCCTATGCTGGGTACTGGGGGTCTGGAGCCTATCCCAGAAGCTTTGGACACAATGTAGGGAATAACCCAGGATTGGGCGCCAACCCATCACAGCACACACGGACATTGGGGGGGAAACCAGAGAAAACCCCAAGATGACACATGAAAATTCCACACCTCTCGGTTCAATGTCATGTTAGAGAATAGGGAACTTCTTAGTAATTTATACACCTGAGAAAAAAAATGTCAGCAGTCTTTTCGTTTGCACATCCTATGATGCAGTAAGACGTAAAGGCTGCTTTTTCTGGTGCTGTGGCGGAATCTTAACCTGTTCGCGTTATGCTTACCTATAGCGTCCTCTGGTGGCAGGTTAATGGTGTCTGTGTACAGGTACTCCAGGAACGCGCGATACACCAGAAAGGAGAACTGCTGGATCTCGATGGAGTCCCCATCCCTCTCGTTCAGCAGTTCCCGGAAATGTTCACACCTGCAATGACAGGTGGTTGCTGAAGCTGGTTCTGAGAACAGACCCTCAGCACACAGAAGCATGTGAAGGTCACAAAGGAATCCCCTGGTGATGTGGCTGCATGCAGGCTTGCTGGCATGCCGGCGCTGAGGCCTTTCTGGTGTCCTCTCTGTACCTTATTCTAAGCAGGGCCTTGTGAACATGGATGCACTTCCCGTCCACCAGGAACTTCAAGTCCGAGATCTCTGGGCTGTCGAACTCCTTCTTGAGTGACTGTGCCACAGTCAGGTGGTCGTCCCCATCTGCCAGGTACAGATAAACATCTCGAGCAAGTATCCTTCAGGGCCTGAACTGGCACCTGCAGCAAATCAGCGCCCCCCTCCTCCCCTCTCCCCTCCTCCCCCCTCCCCCTCTCACCAACAGTGAGCAGGTGCCAGGTGACAGCCGGCGTGGCGAAACAGGCGAACACGTCGTCCGTGCTGCTGAAGTGGGTGAGATGAGGGTTGACCACCACCTGGCCCCTACACTGGCCCCACATGAACACCTGGCCGCCCTGGGTTCGGGCCGCAGACGTGTGGCTCATGTGACAGGCTGCCACTTCCACCATCCTGATCGTAGAGCATGAGAGGTGACAATACAGCGTTCTGAGCAGTGTTTTGACTAAATATGGCTGTCAGACAGACTGTGTACTGCTTTTCATTCCCTCAATAACATTTAATATTAATGATGTTTTCCACAGACTGATCACCCTGCCTTCCTCTCCATACTGCACCAGTCCATAATACCAGTTTGCGTGTCACATCATCAGATGACCCAAACTGTTTCAACGTCTGTTGTGTAAAATGTATTCTAGTCCCTAGGAAGAGGCTCTCTGGTCCATCTCACCTCTCCTTGTCCATGTTAATGAGAACTGGCCAAGCTTGGTTGCTCTTATTGCCTGTACCTAGCTGGCCGTAAGAGTTGGCACCCCAGGCGTAGATGAGACCTTCGTCTGTCAGCGCCAGGGTGTGTGCATAGCCGCAGGCTATCTGAATAACCAGAAAAGGAGGAGTAACCAATGGAAAATTCCAGTCTTCATCACCCTTCATTGACATACCGACAGACAATCAGTATGTCTCTTCAGTCTCCAATGTAAATCTGCATGCTAATGCTAATGCTAAATGCAGGCAAGTCCTGTTTTGCTGAACGGGAAGTACAGAGCGGCCCTGACCTGCACCACATTGATGCCCTGCAGGGCGGCGATGCGACAAGGTGTTTGCTGGTTCCCATTGTTTCCCAGGCCCAGTTGCCCATTACAGTTGTAGCCCCAGCTGTAGGCCTACAACGAAAAGAATTGCCGTTAGCGATGACACTAAACTAGCGAGAATATTCAATTGGGATCTTTCTCAAAGTACCTTGCAAAAGTTTTTATAGCCCTTGGCTAGTTCTCTCATTATGCATAATTACAAGTCTAGTAACATTTATATCCATAAAAATTAGGTGACACATTTCTATTCTAAACACTGTTGTTTTATGATATGAAATCTATAACCCTGAGACATGCTGTATGCATGAATGTTCAGCGCCTGTGCTGAGGATGTGCTGCCTTAACAAGGATAACTGCCTTACAGTCAGTCATTCCCTGTGAATCAGTAAAATAACCGCCGGTTTTCCAGGTAAAAACTAGACAATTAAGGAAGCATTATTTAGGTCGTGAATCTGAAGGACGTACCAAACATCCAAAAGTTTGGATGTATCAGGACCTGGAAGACTGACCAAACTACCTAGATGCTTCCTAAACAGTTCTCTGTACGAGAAAGGAGACGTATGAAAAAAAGATCTTTGAAACGCATGTAATACACAATACAGTAAACAATGACACATCGTTATTACATTTAAGTGGATGTAAAGTGGTCCAGTTTTAGCACTAACTCACAAAACTTTACATTACATTCTTACAGGGTGGGAGTTAATGTTCTTAAAACAGCCATATCCAACACCTGAACAGTTAAGTAAAATTACATTAACACTAATGTGTGCTCATGTTTTGCAAGGGAATATCTGTTTGGGAATGGAAGGGGCCCAGTTTACTTCAAATGAAATAATCTGTCGCTAGTACCACACTGTGTTTATGCTTCCTCTCTTTGCATCACATCCTGCTAAATATCAGCCAGCTCCATCCTGCTCCATCCCCCACCAAACCCACATCCTTTAGTACCTCCCCGTTGTCCAGGATGGCCATGGAGCACAGCTGTCCACAGGCGATGCTGACCACCACCTTGTTCTGCAGACAGCTGCTCACCCGACGCGGAGTGGGCTGGTTGGCCGTGGAACCAGAGCCCACCTGACCTGAGCTGTTGTAGCCCCAAGCAAACACCTGCGTGTGAATGGGGCAGAACCTACGGCTTTAAGAATCATACACCATGTTGCAAGTTCATATCCTGGAGCGGTAACTGTAATCTTTCTAAAACAATATAACCAGAACTTTACTTATAAAAAGCATAGTATATATAATGCTTGAATAGATTATAGTGAGTGCTAACAATATATATAGCAAGTAGCATGTCATCTACACATATGCCCAGCCAAAACCTTAGGTTCCCAAGCTGTGTGGCCCTAGTACCAGAAACATTTGAAATCATTTTAGAAATTCCACTCAAGCTGTCCCCCTATGCCAGAGGTGGGCAATCTTATCTGCAAAGGGCCGGGGTTATGAAGTGTATGAAGGTTTTTGGGATAACCTATAGGTCAGCTGTTCAAACCCATGTGTGAGGACTCTTCAGCCAATCAGTTCTCTAATTAGTAATCTAATTAGGGAGTTGCAGCGAAAACCTGCAGACACACCGGCCCTTTGCGGATAAGATTGCCCACCCCTGCCCTACGCAGTGATGTAGCCCACCTCTCCCTCAGTGGTGAGGGCAATGGTGTGATGCGATCCGCAAGCTACGTCTGTGACCTTCTTGTTCAGCAGGTTTGTGGAGACCTGCGCCGGTGAGAGTCCATGATTGGTCGTCCCATTTCCCAGCTGACTGTATCCATTGTGGCCCCAACTGTAAACATCTCCATCTAAACCAGGCAGAAACGTAGCAAAGCATCCACAATGTCCATTCCTTCCAGGGCTTTGAAGCTCAGATTAGCACTGCTTAGATAATGAGATGAGAATGAGGGTATTCAACATCCTAAAGAGTAGTTTCCAGATTTCATTTTCAGCTAAATAGTTGACACCATTGAATCAGACAACCATTTGCCAACAAGTCATGTGTTATGCACTGAGATATTATTGCATGTTGCTGATATTCCTACAGCTGTTATATTATTGTTTATTTCTGTGTGGTACAAATACTGGGGTCAGACACAGTATTTAGTTTCCTAGACTCACAGTAACACTACACCCTAGGTATCACTGTACCTATACAATTACCTTTATGGCCTTCTGTACCTTTCACAGTCCTCAGGAGTCACTGCATTGTTCCATGTCTTCTGGTGTCACCGTAACGGTATGACATGATTCTAACATGCAGTTTTCTGTCTTATGAAGCCAAACCAAGGCATTCTGAGAGTACGTCCCCTTATGAGTACACAGTCCTTAAAGTACATCAAGATAGAGGTCTGTGACCCGCTCTAGAGCTCAATGCAGCTGAGAAAGGGGTTGGGAATGGGTCCGTTTTTATGCTCTTCGGGCTGAGGTTGTGTATGTGTTCGTTTTTCATGCACAATTTTTCTTAACGCACAAACAGCTTGACGCTTTTTACGCCTGTCGGCTCCTCCGCTCGTTTGAAGTTTCCAAACCAACCCCCACTCCTCCCATTCTCTCTCATCTACCAGCTACCTATCAAGCATCCGACTGGCAACTGGATACGGAAAAGGTTCACAAGCGGAGAAAAACTCAGAATGACGAACGTTATCTTCGACTGGCCTTTTGTCATTTAACAAATATCAGATTTTGAATCAGTCTTTGAATTTTCCCGGTGCATACACGCTACGCAGCTGTAAAATGTCATCTCTGGGGATCTCCGTCGTGACTAACATCCCCACAGCCTTGGGCTTGGGTTTTACACTTGCCGGCACTATTGGGGCTGGGTGAGGTTCGGTCTCATGGTCTTGGGTTCGGGTCCAGCTCAGTTTCAGTCCACAGAACTACTGTTACATTTGCTAATATCTCCCAATTCCGATTTTGTTTTTGCATTTTCATTAAGATTGATTAATATTGATGTCTAAAATGATTGGAAACTATACCATGAGATTTGCAAATGTTACATAGATAATGTAACAATGCTTTACGCTTTTTGTTAGGGCCCTACATTAGATTAATAGTTATAATATAAAAACAAATTAAAGTAACCCGGTTCTGATTCTTTTTTTCATGACAATATTGAAAAATGGCAGTGCTGTCTTCTGGAATTAGATTACTTACATACTTAGTGGGTTCCAGTCCTTTTTAACAGTTCCTTAACTTTGGGAAACGTATTGTATTGCTGAACATTCCAATGCCCCGGAAATGATAAATTGTTTGTCCTTGAGTACCTGCAGTGACAATGGCCACATGGGGTCCTGTGCCGTAGCTGAGGGACAGAATCTTCTTTCCGCACAGGATGTCGATTCTGCGGGGTTCAATGGTGCTCTGCAGATCTCCCACTCCCAGGCAGCCACTGCAGTTGGTGCCCAGGGCAAAGACCTGCCCCCGGAGACACAACATTTCATTGCTAAAGCTGCTATGTGCTAAAGGACCACTTTAACATCCCTAATTTTGTATGCCAGCGGTTCCCAATCCGCTCCAGCAAAAACATGGGACTGCAGGTCCCCGAGGATCGGACTGGGAAGAACCGATGAGGGTTCTAAAATGTCTTGGGTAAATGACCACAGCAATGATTATTTAAATATAACCTGCTGCCGATATTGGTGGATGGTTTCATGGATGGATGTGCTAAGATCAGTTTTTTGTAAAACCAAAGAAACATATCGTTTGGAAGCAGCAAGGTTTTTCTAAATATCACCTAACATCCATCCATCCATAATTCATCCATCCATTCATCTCTCGGCTACCTCTCCTGGCCAGTGACATGAGGGGCCTGGAGCTTATCCCAGACCACAGAGGGGACATGCCTGAGGTATAACTTTAATTGGATGTGTTACTTTTAGCTCATGCTTTGTCGTTCAGAATGACCGTGTTGAGTTTTGGGTCTAAATTAAAATGTTCATATTTTTGGGGAACTTTAGTCTTACACTACAGTGTAGAGGTTACATGAGAAATAATGGTCCCAAGTCCAACTCCCTAAGCACCACGTAATGCACCTCGTCATTTATGGTGACATAGATCGCCTCGTTCCCCGCACTTCCAAAGACACACGCCTGTCTGATGACTTTCCGCTGTTCTGGGGGCAGGAGGGCAAACACGGGCCACTTCCCAACATCCAGCATGCTCCCCAGTTCTGGCAAATGATGAATCACACAGGACACTGCAGTTATGGGGGGGGGGGGGGGTTAGGGAGACGCACACCTGAAAGATTCAGGAAAGAAAAAAAA
>JABFDZ020000040.1:6429107-6448983 GCA_019775955.2 Pollimyrus isidori | reverse complement strand
GGCCCCCGCCCCCCCCCCCCCCCCCCCCCCCCCCACCCCCCTCCCCCCCCAGCCGGCCAAACCACCCACCCCCCCCGCCCCCCCCGTTCGGCGGGGGGGGGCCCGATTAGGGAGACGCACAGCTGCAAGAGTCAGGAAAGAATCAACAAGGAGTCAGGCAGATTCATTGAGTACTCACCCACCACTCATCATAAAAACTGTGACAGAGAACTGGTCCCAAAATAACCCAAGATTGTTTTAATTCTTATTTTAAAAATTCCAATATAAAAACAACATCCCAGTGGTGTAGTTAGAGATGAATGGATAGGGGGCTGAGTCTTTACTTGGGGAGGGGGAGCTATGAGAAACTTGTATATAATATAGCCTAAAAAGATATTCATAACTTAAGTCAATAAATACATATTTATATGGGAGGGCTTTGAGTGGCTAAAGCCCCCTTAAGGTGAGCCTAACGACGGCCCAGCGACATTCTATTATCATAACTTGAATTATGCATAGAACATTCTGCTCGAATGGCCGGACGGCTGCAGCTCCTACTGTCATTTACCAGCAGGTCTGTCGATGTCTCAGTCTATTAGCTCATTCAATGATGCAGAAAATTACAGCAGCCCCTCACCCAAAAGGGGTCAGCCTTTAGTGTGGTGAAATGACATCTCTGTTACTGGTGCTTAAGCCGAGAGCCTCCTTCTGATCTGCACAGCACCAGAAACACCGTCTGACGAAGCACTGTGGGAAACCTACCAAAATGCAGTCCGTCCTGCCGCACGTCCACGGCGCTTTTCTCCGTTATTATCCTGCATTGTTTAATAAAGACAACGGCGTCACGAAGGCGCCGCACGAAGGCATTAAGGACACAGTAAAAGGCGCTGCTAACCGAGCTCGGCGTCCCCCGCCGGTCCCATTTCATCCCCTGGGTCCTTACTCTCAGGGATACCGGGCGGCGACGGCGGGGCGAGGAAGGCACCCGATCGGATCTCCGCTCAGATCCTCCCGAAGGATTCATGCATTCATATCGGAAAGCGGGGCTGCCAGCGACCACACGGGGCTTAAAGCTCAGCCTGCGCCTTACTGTCACAGCAAGCGGTGTATCCTCAGGATGTCACCGTCCGGTACCGGGCAGAGGGGGCGGATTAGAATAACCGGTAACAACACGGGTAAAGGGGGGGTGTCCCGCAGAATATCCGGGTATTTCACGGTGACCCGCCCACCTCCTGCGCTCCCAGTAGGCGGGGGCGCCTGTAAGCCCTGCCCACTGCCCTCAGCGCTTTTACTTCCGCCGAAATTGCACCCTGCACGCGGAAGAAATTACGAGATTCAGCGCAGATTCGGAGGCTCTGCTGTTTAATATTCACGTCATATCCCGGGGAAATAACTTTGATACAGTCAAGAGAAATATTTAACCCACAAGACCATAATTACAGATTAAATGTTACTGCTTTAGAAGACGAGCAGAGGGTTATACAATGAGGGGAGGCAAATGTCATGAATTGTTAAATGTATGGCGGTGGTTGTAATTTACCGTTTAGCCGATAACTACGAATTTTGACCGATTAATACCGTTTACATGGAACGGAGAGGGGGAAAAGAAATATATGCTTGGATACATATATATATATAGCTATCAAGTCGGGGTGTGTCCGCACGTGCAGCCAACTAAATTGGTTGTTGATAATTAATTATGCTAGATTAAATATACCCGAAAGCGGAGATAGCGTACGCGTTTGTTACTGTACTCTCCGTGCTAAAGTGCGCAGGATACTTGCAGTTCATTTGAGTTATACTATATGTTCTTCCAACGGAGGTGATTAAATGTTTCGCTATTTAAATAAATCCGTTATGTTCATTGGAAAGTTTAGCGACTTGTTAATGACTAATACATATGTCTTTAAGTGTTTGCACATTTTTTTAAAATAAAGCGCTTCTAATTTCAAAAGCATTTTTTTGTATTTGGTATATTGGTATTTTCATCTAAATAGTACATTTTTGTCTTATCGTTATTGTTTAATAGTCGATTAATGGGGTGTCCACTATGGTTGAAGAACAAATCTGAACATATTTTAATGTATAATAATTATTGAGAATATCATTTCATGTCGCAATCACGAAGCGATCGAGTGGATATCCGGGACATGGATAAATTTCCCGGAATGACTGCATCCTGTGAAAATCGTGTTTTGCATTTAACGTCTGTGCATAAAGAAATGAATCACTTAGTGTTGTGGCCGGTGATTAATAATCTTTCTGTCTATCGAAGGTAATTTGGATTTTTAATGTGGGATTTTCTTAACGTGGGAGTCTAGGTGTTATAAATGTTATGCTTCACAGATTGAAGGTTTGTTTCACATTTTGTATTACAGTTTTACTCCGATAACAGGTTTTACTAAATTCAGTTACGAGAATTCATGTGCGTCTGTCATTTACGCATATATGACCAAAAATAGACGTCATTTCCTACGTTGTTACAGAGAAAAAATTGTGTTTTTGATTTACAATGAGACTGTAAGGAGTTTATGAATGACTCATAATCAGATTATTCGGTTTAAAACTTTGCAAATCACTATACAATTATAAACAAGTTATAGCAGTTTTAAAATTAAATGTTAATGTTTATAAGTTGCAAAGGGGAGCCTTATTGTGAAAGAGTATCGTGTTTTTTAGCTAGTTTCTGTGGCACAAGCGACCTCATTAAAGAAATACGATTTTGAAAATAATTTCGCATTACCGTTCTCTGTATGTTTGAAAATAAACTGTATTCTAGGACCTGACAATAATAATGTTAGTGATAATAATCTTTATTTTATAGCACCTTTCATACATAAAATGCAGGCCGAAATACTTTGCATCGAGAATATAAATAATGACAAAAGAGACAAGCAACTAACCGGCGTATGCATTTGGAGAGTATATGAGTGTAAGAGGATGCACGGTCTAATACAGGGGTCTCCAACTCCGGTCCTGGAGAGCTACTATTCAGTAGGTTTTCTATTCTACCTGGCTTCTGATGATCCACACTTGGCCCTGGTGTTTACCACGCAGGATAAATAGGATCATATAAAAAGCAAAAAAAGATCTAAAATTATAGTAAGAGATTTATGCATAAAATCATTTAAGAGAATACAGGGACAAAAAAAATATTAAATATTAAAAGTCAAGGCAAATAAGCTTTTAAAAGCTTTTTGAAACAGGAAAGTGAATCAACTTGTCTAATTGCTACTGGTAGTGTTTTCCATTGGGTGCATTATAACTAAAAGCTTATTGGCAGATTCATATGGCGTGGACTAAAGGTGACCAATTGGGTGGGCAGAGCAGAAATTCCTCTTCTAGAACCGGTGTTGTGCCACCAAACATTGATTTCACCTTCTCTCTCTTTCACTGGGGTCCTATTTTAAGCATCTCTGTATTCTCTTAATTGATTTTTTTTAATGTCTGCACATCTACTCATTTATAGCCGAAAACGTGCACATACATTTTTCATTGAATCTGGAGCATCAGCTTCTCCAGCTACATATAATTATGTTTCATTGGTGTAACAAAGCAACAGTGTATTTCCTAAAAATGTCACAAAGAGGTAGCATATAAAGAGATAAGACCAGGGGAGCGAGGATCCAACCCCCTGTAATTCCACAGTCGCTCGTATCTGGTGCTGATAAAAATCCACCTGAAAACTTCTTCCTCTCATATGTGTTTTGAACCTGTTTAAGACAGAACCAGTAAGTCTGATTGACATGGTGTGAAAGGACTGTGTGATCAATGGTGTCAAAGGCAGCACTCAAGTGTAATAAAATTAGGATTGAAAGCTCATTTGAGGCTGTGTAGAGCTTCAGATCGTTAACTACCTTTAATAAAGCAGACTTGGTGCTGTAATGGGCCATAAAACCTGATATATATATATATATATATATATATATATATATATATATCTCAGGGAAACTCTATCCATCAATCCACCTTCCGATGATCTTATTCTGGTCAGGTTAACAGGAAGGGACAGAGTCCCTCTCAGGCCGTGCAAGGCACAAGGCCCGGGTCCCTGCAAGCCAGGATGCCAGTCAATGCAGAGCACGTTTACACAATCATCTAGAGATGCTGAATAACTGCAGGGTGGCACGTTGGACTGCAAGGGGGAGAATCCAGGTAACAGAAGGGAAGACTGCAAACTACACACAGGGAACATTAGTGAGATTCAAACCCCTCTGTGCTGGAGGTGTTTGTGGTCGCTGTGTCACCCTCAGATGGAAATGAATTGGTGTAAATTACAATGACCATGTCAGGGAGGACACTGAGCTAGGACAGAATTTGTAAACTACCACATAAATCCAAAGGACCTGGAGTTTTTGCTGTGTGCTGATTGTTCAATCTCCTATAATGTTTCACTAATGTTAATGAGAAACAGCTGGATGAGTGTTTCAGTCAAGGAAGCAAACCGGTCAAAGCACAGGAACAAATTAGGAATTTCTTTTAAAGTACTGTAGTTTGTAAAAACCTAAAGTAGCGCAACGTGTCTTCCCTGGCATGCGTTATCTGGTTATCTGGCATAAAACTCATCGTTTTGGTTTTAATTGGTTTACTACTTATCACTTATATTAAGAATAGATTTTCCGTTTTTCTTAAAATGTTGTAAACATTCATTCTGCCATGTCAAAATATGCACATGTTCATAATTTACCAATGAACCCAGGGGACTGAAAGGATTAAAAAAAAAAAATAGGCAAAAATGGAGGCAAACATGGTTTAAATACCTTTCACGCTGAAATGGAATGAAGATAATGGTGAGGCAATTCTTTACAGTTTACCACAAGGTAAAATGGGGAGCCTGTTATCAAAGAAATACGATCTCTGTGGAACCGCCCAACAGCAGGCTTAACCCCTTTTCACACACAAATCCTTTTTGTTTCTCACTGACTGGTCATGTTGAATATCGTACTGCAGCTGAGATTATTAGTAGGAGACTGGTGACCGGTAGCTATTAATCCAGGATTACTGTGCACCTAAGGACTCCTTTAAAAGGTTAGCATCTTTGGTTTGGTTTTTATTTGATTTTAGTTTCTGTTTCAGTGGTTTGCAATTCACTTGTGAGTTGGATGGTTGTTTGATGGATTAGTGTGAGAAAACGGTTGTATGATGTGCAGAATGTGCATGTTGACATTTTTGATCTCTGTTGCCTGTTCTGAAAGTTTAAAAAGAAAGTGTTGATAGATTCAAAAATAGTTCAGACCCAGTTTTGTCATAGTTGCGCAATAAAGAAAATTGCATTGGTTTGAAAAACATGTAAAACTCAGTAAAACAAATAGGAAAGCTACTTTTATGCTTATTGGAATGACTTTTTTCATTCTAGGTAATTGTCTAATTGTTTTGATCTTGTAATCTATGTATCCAATTCTGCACCGAGGAACTGTGCGCTACAAAAACACACACTGTGATTTATTACTTCAGGTTTTGATCATAGAGAAGCGATACAATAACAGAGAAGTGAAATGTGTTTTCGTGTTATCTACTCATGGTAAAACTCAACATCTCCTGTTGGAAGACTAGAATCAAAGACAAGCGGCACAAATAAGCCATACTGTACCTGACCAAAATAAAATTCAACATCGCCGTATTCTGCAATATAAGTATAAAATGCTACATATTAATTTTCTAGACATTGAAATCAAAGATCAGTCTGTAGTGGACACCAGTTTACCTTTGGAAAGTAGTACTCCTTTTCAGAGGTAAATATTATATGGTTTTTGAAGACCAGACCAGTGTATTTCAAGATACCCCTATACTGCAGAGGTGGAAATTTCGGGTCCAGAATGTGTAAATACAGACCAGGATTTTGTGTCAACCAACCAGTTGAGCATGAAGAGTCACAGCTACAGAGTACTCAACTGGCTGGCTGAAACAATATCTTAGTCTGGATTTTTACTTTCTGGACATGAAATTTCAGCCTTGGGTATACAGGCAAAACTATTGAATACTGCACGATTACTTTAATAATTTCTTCATGCTTAGTT
This sequence comes from Pollimyrus isidori, assembly GCA_019775955.2. Lineage (NCBI taxonomy): Eukaryota > Metazoa > Chordata > Actinopteri > Osteoglossiformes > Mormyridae > Pollimyrus > Pollimyrus isidori. Next base: position 6,442,987 of record JABFDZ020000040.1, on the reverse strand, counting down.
TCACAGAGCCAAACTAATTATCTCATGAAATCTTTAATACAGACACCCATTATTTCTGAAACCATGACGCCTGTTGACTTCCTTTTCTTTATGCGTTTGTTCTCTTATTTCTCTCTGACAGAAGTTGAAATGGATCTCGTCCATCCACAACAGGTTCCCAATGTTGATACATGCAACTGTTCCATCAGTAGCTTCAAGCGGGAAGTTTATCCCACCTCCTATTTGCTCACTTTTGTCCTTGGCCTGACAGGCAACATCATGTCGCTGTACTATTTTGTGGTCTTGTACCGGAAGAAAAGCATCTTCAGTTCAGTGACGCTATATATGGTCAATCTCCTGGCGTCTGACTTTATGCTGGTGTGCTCCTTGCCCCTGCGTGCCTCCTACTACCTGATGGACACATGGGTCTTTGGCGATGTTGCGTGCCGAGTCATCACCTATGTCTTCTACATCAACATGTATAGCAGCATCTATTTCTTGATGGTGTTGAGCACCATGCGATACCTGGCTGTCACCCGTCCATACAAGTACGTTGAACTGCAGAGCAGCAGAAGTGCCTGGGTCGTGTGTTTGGTTGTCTGGATATTTGTGTCTCTGGCGTCTCTGCCCTTGCTGAAACAAGGGATCGTCCAAGGTGATGACGACAAGGTGGGCTGTCTGGAATTAAACACCATAAATATAACCACCGTGGTTAACCTCAACTATGCCACCTTAGTGATTGGTTTTGTTCTGCCTTGTGTGGTCATCACCGTCTGCTACATTGTTATGGCGTGTAGGTTGATGAAACCACAAAAAGTGCAAGGGTTCAAGAGCCCCAGCTACAAGAAATCATTTACCCTGGTGATAATCATAATGATTATCTTCCTGGTTTGCTTCTTGCCTTATCATGTGGTGCGCACCATCTTTCTTCACGTCGAAAAGGAAGTCAGCACAAATGGCTGCAGCGATTCCTGCCAGTACGTGACCAAAGTCCGTAAAGCAGCTGTGATCACGCTCTGCCTCGCCGCCGGGAACAGCTGCCTGGATCCTTTGCTTTTCATCTTCATGGGAAGGAACATCTGCAGTTTGTACCAAAAAAAGGCTGAAAGACAGCCCATAAGAAACAATAGGTGCAACCTCGCGGATTCACCAAATGCTGACCTTCAGGAACTGAACACCAAAGTGCATCATTGAGATTAATTCATTGTAATCCAGGTCATGTATATTAACAAGTCATCTTCAGCTCTTCAGAGTACAGCCTTCTGGGTTAATACCTTCATCTTATCATTTCTGCGCCTTATGTCAGGGTCAGCTCCAGTTGTCCCAGCCTGTGTCCTTTTCCCAGTTGTCCTAATCTGTAGTGTTTCCACTGCTCCCTGTTGGCTGTGTGGCTCAATGAGCTATCTGTACAGTTATCTGTTAGAATCCCACCCCCTGTTTCGTTTATGTGAGTTTTCTAGTTCCTGTGTCTTATGATTTATACTTGGCTTTGGTTCCATGTTTTGTACCCATGCTTGTGTTTCTACCTGTCTGTAATTCCCCTAGTGCCGATTCTGTTTTCTTGTTTCTGTCAGTATTAACCCTCCCAGTCCCTGAGTTAGTTAGTTCCACCTGTTGCCTGTTTTTGTTCCTGCCCTTGTGTGTTTTCCCAATTGCTCATTGTCCTGCACCTTCCCCAGTTGGTTAATTGTCTGACTCACTCCTGCTTGTCGTTATCCTTTTCAGTTTTTCAGTCCCTGCATTAGTTTAGTTACCCGGTGGCTGATTGTCATATGTTGGATATTGCACAGTGTTACCTGTTTACCTGCCCCGTTAGCCTTTGTTAATTAGCCTTTGTTTTTTCTGATTTACTTTTGACCCTGCGTGGTCCTTTGTTTTGTGTTTCTTGTGTTTTTTTTAGTTCAGTTAATAAACCACAATTTGTCCTGCAAGCCACAAGTGGGCGGCCCACCTTCTTCCCAGCCTGCACCATGCCACGCCCACGTCCAAAATCTGCCCGGTTCCCTGACACCTTAATTTGATTGATATTGATATTATTGAGCTTAGTACTGATATTCGATAGCAGGTGCCATAATGAACCTTATCATCATGTTTCACACCTCCTGCTGTGGCCATTATACGTGTACCATCCCACTTAAATTTCAGCGGCCTAAATAAAAAGTCTAAGAAATCTCTTTTAGTTCACCGAAGATGGTAACGCATGAGGTAGTGCTATCGTTTGGCAACGCAAGGGTTGCAGGTTTGAGCCCTGGGTCCTTCACACACTATCAAAGTGTCTTTGAGCAAGACACTACACCACAAATTGCAGGTTGGTGCCTTGCATGGTAGCCTCCACCATTGGTGTTTGAATGTGAGGCATAAAGTGCTTTGAGTGCTCATAGGAGCATAAAAGCACAATATACTGTAAATGCAGCCCATTTACTCTTAAACAGTCATCTTATGACCGTACAGATTAAATTATAAAGATGCTGAAAATTACAGCCATTGAACTGTATTGTAGGGGACGGCATGGTGCTGCAGTGGTTAGCACTGTTGCCTCACACTTCTGGGACCCGGGTTCGAGTGTGTGGAGTTTGCATGTTCTCCCTGTGTCATTGTGGGGTTTCCTCCAGGTACTCCAGTTTCCCTCCACAGTCCTGAGGCTCATTGGAGTTGCCAAATTGCCCGTAGGTGTGCATGTGTGAGTGACTGGTGTGTGAGTGTGCCCTGCATTGGGCTGGCCCCCCATCCAGGGTTGTTCCCTGCCTCGTGCCCGTTGCTTCCGGGATAGGCTCCGGACCCCCCGCGACCCAGTGAGGATAAGCGGTTTGGAAAATGGATGGATGGATAAACATTTATAAATGTAAAAAAAAAGTTTGGTCATTTTGGTTCCAGTAAAGTTTCCAAATAAACTTTCAATTTAACATTAGCAGCAAATAAAATCAAGCACATTAACAGAAAATGTATAGTTTTGTTTCAGCTGCTTGTTATACAGTATGTGCTCTTTACAGATGCCTCTGCTTGTTGGTACATAAGATGTGTTTGCTGTGCTCGTCTTCCCTGCCGCAGAACTGAACAGTAAAGACACGTGAATGCACATTGCAGAACGTGCAATGGTCCAAATGCAAGTGGTCTGGTAATTCGGCCATTTCATCTTGAATATGTAGTTGTAAAAATTGCAAAGATAAGTATCACTATTACAGTGAAAAAACAAAACCCTGAAAATTCTTAACTGGATTGGATTAGATTAGATTAACTTTATTAAGAAGGAAGTAACTGTACATACAGCAGCAAGGTATATAGAGCACAAATGCACATATATTAAGTACAAATTTGAATTAAATATATCGATATAATAAAAATCCCTCCTGTTGTCCACCACCTGTAGGGGGGTTAAGGAAGTTGGGTGCGGCGTAGATTAGGCAGCAGTCAAAAGAAGGGGCCTCAGTGAACTGATCATCAACTACCAAAATGGCTCTTGGTATGTAGAAGGTAACCTCTGTGGTGGGAAAGGAGCCTGAGGTGGTGCAGGAGGTAGAGAGATGCTGACGAGATATAGTCAGGCTCACCTTAACATAGAGCTCTAGCTCTGGAACCGAAGTCCCGGAGAGGGGCTGGATGAGAGGAGCCAAGCAGGTTGTGGGTCTACTCCAAGCTCCCAAATTTGGTGAAGTACATTGGAGTTCACCCCGGTGAACAAGAGGGTCGACTTTAAGTTGGGGGAAGGGGTCTGGTCGGTGTCTGCGTACGTGCCAAACATCAGCTCAGAGTATCTGACTTGGAGACCTTGGAAGAGGTGCTGGAATGTGCTTCGTCTGGGGACTCGTTTCTTCTGCTGGAGGTGGACATGGAGGGGTGGAGGAACATCCATTCCGATATGAACCTGAGCAGAGCCCTCTTCTGTGCTAATCACAGTTTGTCTATAATCAACACCATGTTTGAAGAGCGTTCATAAATGCACCTGTCACCAGAGCATCCTAGGTTGCAGTTCAATGATCGAGTTTATAATTGTATTCTTGGATGTGACTGTTCAGTTGAGCTGTCAACTGCTCATCACCTTGTGATGAGTTGGATCTGATGGCAGGGGAAGAACCTAAAAGTCTAGTAAGGCTCTGTGGGGAGCGTCTGCTGGAAGCCCAGGAGAGCTTCAACTCACACCTGTGGCAGAACTTCTCCTGCACTCCAAGGGCGGCTGGAGGCATTATCTCTGAATGAGCATTGAATTCCATTCCCTCATTACTGAGGGGGCTGGTCAGGGCTGTGGCCATAGCGTTGTTGTTGCCAGTCTTGGTGGTAACCCCGAAACCTGATGATAGACAGTAGCGGTTAGGGAAGTAGTCAGGATGGGGTTTGCTGGCTTGTGGCACTCCAGAAGCAGCTGACAGGTACAGGCAGGCCTAGTGGAATGCAGCTATGGTAGTCGCAGAAGCCAAAACTCGAGTGAAGGAGGAGTTCCCTGAGGATCTTCGGTCAGCCTTGAAGGGAATTTGGAAAATCATCGGGTGACTCAGGAGGACGAAGCAGGGCTTTAACCATGTTGTTTACAGCAAGGATGGAGTGCTTCTGCCATCAATTGTGGATAGTCAGGTGGTTGAAGGAATTCTTCAAGGACCTTCTGATTCCCACAGACAGGCCTTCTTTCGGAGGAAGTATAGTCAGGAAGCTCAGAAGGGGGTTTCCCTGTCACAAGGGTTTAGTGATTATGAAATTCTTCAGGGGTAAGGTTTGAGGGTAGGTGTGATTCACCCTTAATTCCTGAAGGCTCTGGGTGTTGTTAGGCTTTTTTGACGCACCTCTTCAACATTGCATAGAGGTTGGGGACAGTGCCTTTGGATTGGCCTCAGCTTCCCTGGGAAGGTCTATGCCGGGGTTCTGGACAGAAGTGTCCATCTGTTGGTCAAACCTCGGATTGAGGAAAATAATGCGAAATCCGCCGTACCTGTGGAATGCTGGACCAGCTCTTTACCCTCACAAGGGTTCTGGAGTCTACATGTGTCTTGTGGACTTGGAAAAGACATCCAATCGTGTGCCTCCGGGGTCTTGTGGGAGGGGGGGGGGTGCTCTAGAAGTACAAGGTACAGAGTCCGTTGGTGCAAATCCCTGTACAAACAGAGCAAGAGTTTGCTTTGCCAGCAGTAAGTCAGAATTGTTCCCAGTGTGCATTGGACTTCGCCAGGGCTACTCTTTGTCTCTGATTCTGTTCATCTAGGGATAGAATGTCTAGGTGGTCAAGGGGCAAACGGGGTCCAGTTCGGGGGCCTCAGGATTACATCTTTGCTTTTGCAGGTGATGTGGTCCTGTTTACGTTGTCAGCCTATGAACTGCAGCATGCACTGGGGCAGTTTGCAGGTGAGTTGAGGCGGGGTGAGGTTCAGCACCTCTAAGGCCATGGTTCTTAACCAGAAAAGGGTCAATTTCCCTCTCCTGGTAGGGGATGAATTACTGCCTGAAGTGGAGGAGTTACAGTATCTTGAGGTCTTGTTCACTAATGAGGGAAGAAGGGAACAGGAGATCAACAGATGGATTGATGCGGCGTCAGCAGTTATGCGGGTGTTGTGCTAGTATGTCGTGGATAAGATAGAGCCGAGCTGGAAGGCAAAGCTTTCAATTTACAATCTACATTCATACCCTCACCTATGTGCACAAGCCTTGAGTAGTGACGGAAAGATTGAGATCTTGGATACAATTAGTTTAGTTCACAGGGTGTCTGGGCTCAGCCTTAAAGATGGGGTGAGGAGCTCAGATATTTTGGAGGGGCTCAAAGTAGAGCTGCTGCTCCTCTGCATAAACAGGAGCCATTTGAGGTGGTTTGGACATCAATCTAGGACACCTCCTCAGCGGCTCCCTGTGGAGGTCTTTCGGGCATGTCCAACCGGGAGGAGGCCCCGGGGCAGACCCAGGACACGCTGCAAAGATTACATCTTTCAGATGGCTTGGAAATGCTTGGTAATTCTCCTACAGTAGCTGGAGGAGGTGGCTGGGGTGAGGGAGATCTGGACATCCTTGTTCATACACTGAAAAAAATTATTCTTGACCTTAGTAATCTTTGTTCTTTAAAATGAGACGATTTTGCCATGTTTCTAAATGTATTTAATTAAAAGAGTATGTGTAGCCCAATATTAGGGATTTTTATTACACTCAAAATTTTGTGTAAATGCTACTAATACATTTGAGGAATGCTGACAATCGCTAGAAATGAGCACATCAACCTAAATGTTTTAAGACTTCATGGGGTTATGCGTGACAGAAAGTTAGGGCAAAGAAAACGTTTGGAGGACATGCTTACCAACGAATAATTTTACATGTAAGAGCAGACTGGCTGTTCATTTTGACGTGTTTAAGGTAAAGAATGTATTTTGAGTTTAAAACACAAGTATGCATATTATATGGTAATGTACATCTACACTAAAAAATGTATTTTCACCGCACAGAATTTGTCTGCAGTTGGCTAATTTGGCAGGAAATATAAGGTAGCGTCACATCCCGCTCCGAACGATCCTCGTGTGTGCCACGCCCACCTCATTACCCAGTGTTTTTCCCTGATTGGTCTCACCTGTCGCTTGTTCCTGCCTGCCTGTCTGATGTATTTAGTCTGCGTCAGCGTAACATCCGGCAGTCTCGTCATTGATGTTTATTGATGTTTGTGCTGCCCGTTCTTGTGTTGGCGTGTTTGTGGTGAATAAAACCCCATTTCCCGTACTCCCGGCTGGGCTTCTCTTTTGGAATTTTTCAAAAAATGGAAGAGGTTTTCAGTGGGCAGTCATTAAGTTTGTGTTTCAGTTGCAGACATACTTGTACCAGAACGGTAACATTTTTGTTTTGAGTTATAAGAAAAATGCTATTGATTTTTTTTCCACCATTGAATTTCATTGGCTGTTAAAGGAAAGGCTGTACTGTATACCATTTTGTATTTTCAGAAAATAAATACAGATTTTAAGTTGAAGACTTTGTGTTGGGATGTTTAAAAATATTTTATGTGTTAACATCCACCTGATATTTTCAGCAGTAGCAGTATAATTAAAGTAGTGGTTATGGTGGTGATAGTAATAACTCAGAATATTACTCAAATGTATCTTTAAATATTAAGGAAATCTAAATGAACTTGCTTAATTTCATTGGCTGGAGAAAAATAACTTTTTAAGTAAAGACATTAAATTGAATACATATTCTTTGGTAGTGTCAGTTTTCTAAGTAAAAGTTACCTAAAATTTTATATAGAGTATGCTTAAAAACAATGGTGCAAAAAGGGTGCACTATATTTTTGAGCAAAATCAGCTAATTATTTTTTTTTGTGTAGTGCTGCCCCTACGGTCCAGACCCAGATGAACAGTAGAAAATGGATGGATGGATATGTTTAAAAGTTCAGTGTACTTTACCTATAATTACATACATATCTATCTTTAAATTTTAGTGTGTAGGCATGTATATCTAAGGCAAACTACCAAAATATATCTAAATCACCGTGATTACTACGGAAAACTGGCATCGTGTTTTGTGTCCATGTATATTATAAATATATATTATAGATCTGCCACGAGGTGTCACTGTTTAGCTGTATCAGCACATTTTCTTTTATCATTCAAACGAAACACAAACAGATATGTAGCCCTTCATGAAACCTGACATTAAGTGTCTATTTCAAATGCAATAATTGTTTAATATTATACTATTGGCCTAATTGTGGTTTTGCTATGCAGTCTATTTTAAGACTTTTAAATCCATCCTTCCTTCAATTTATAAATCAATACCTTAAAGGCATTCAGTGATGATATTGTGAATTTAGCACAGTTTTCCGTCTGTAATATCTTTCAACAAAATCAAGCAACACAACTTGGTTTTACAGGTTTTTAATGGGCACATTTTAATGAATATTTCAGTGCTTGTGTATGCTCTTCACGTTCAATACCCTAGTTTCGCTTACGCACAGTACCTGCGCTGAATGAACACAGGGCGATTATTAATGAAGAGTGAAAACGTATCGAAACTAAAACATAATATGGTTACATGGTGTACCTACATCGTCCCCCATCACACCAAGTGACAAAAAAGTTAAGCACCCGAAAGAAATGGTCCAATTTGGATGCAATTTGGTCCACGTGCAGACCAGCGATGGGCATGTGAATAATTCGATTTGCAAGGAACTGGCATGTCTAACCACCAGACACAGAGGATGCCTCCTAGATGCATTAGAGAGCATTACCAGCACTTGACGGTGTTGGGTTTGATAGGGGTCGCGTTGTGTATCGTGCAATTGCCTGGCATGTGGGGCATGCAGATGTCACAGTCACAGTCACCTCAATGTTGGAACCAATGGGCACGCGAAGGCACCAACACGTCGTGAAGGTTCTGGATGCCTAAGACAGACCACACCAAGAGGGACTCGCCGTATTGCACGCCAAGCATTATGGAACCCCCGTGACATTGGCGCCCGCCATTTGGATTCAGGAATTGGACTCTCTACAACACCCTGTGCCATCCTACACCGTGTCTCGACGATCCGGACTGTGGGTTCACCATCCCGCACATAGGCTGCCGTTAGCACCAGAACCAGGACGGCTACAGGGGACCCTGACAGCACAACGCTATGTCAGTGACATCTTACGCCCACATGTTGCTGAGACAGCAACAGCACGCTGATACAAGACAACGCCCGTCCACACACAGCTCGTCTGTCTATAGACTGTATCATGTTGAGGTCGTCCCGTGGCCATGCAGGTCACCCGATCGTGCCCCGAACCGAACACGTGTGGGATCAGATCTGACGTCAACTCAAGTTGACCCAGTGCCAATCTGCAGGATCTCGTCGGCCAGTTACAGCAGCTGTGGGACGACTTGCCGCAGGAAATGCAGCCGCTGTATGACTCCCATCTTCACTGTATCGCTGACCTGGGACCAGCAGTGAGCTCATACTGCCAACTCTGCTGTCTGTTTAATCTGATTATAATCATTGCGATAGTCACATGACCTTTCACCACTCTATCTGGGTGCTTCACCCTTTTTGTGTATTTAAAGTACATTTGGACATGTCGTGCCATTAGGTTTATACTTACCAGTTTGCTAATTCTATCTTTCATACTTTAAACAAACACAGTATAGTTATTTAAGTAATGTAAACGTACTGCAAGAGAATGCAGAACTACTTAAGAAATGTTTTCCCACCATGACCTCTTAGGGGCTCTGTAACTGTGCTCAGAACAAGTAAACAAGTGAATATATGTGAACCTAGAATATCTAAGGACATCTGGTTAAATCCTGCTATACTACCGTGCTAGTCTTGTGTAATGCACTTCAACCAGGCCTGCCCCAGTTGCAGGCCTCAGAATTTGGATAAGGGGGACATGAGGTGAGGCGGGTGGGTGAATAAGACCCCTTTTAGTTCAGAGTAGGCCTACCTTATCATTACCCCCCCCCCCCCCCCCCACAGAGCTGCACCAATAGCATCAATGATGTATAAATGACTATGGGGGCTGCTACAGGACTGATAATCATTAGCATTGCGTCTCTTTGTCTAATTAGATTTAATTATCAGATTTAATGAATTTGGGGTATATATACTATAAAACATGCATAATGTAAATTTTAAAAAATTGTCAGGAAAGGTTTGAGACGTCTAACTCTTAGATAGGAGGCCACTGTATAGATTTGCCAAGGACTCTTGGTGCTCTAAAGACTGATTTGTCACTGCTTTAGTGAATGTCGGTCATTCTGGTGCACATGTCCTTGTGAAAAATTGAATATGATGCTGGGAGAGAAACTACACTACAGGGTTTGTATAGACTTAGAACTTGCAGGTAGAGTATAACCAGCAGGCAAGACGGGTATGAAACCATTGGGTTCTCAGTTTTAGTCTCAAATTAGAGACTGACAGTTGACTCATAACCGACACTAATCCCAAGAGGGAATTATCAAACGCATTTTCCACATCCATGGCCAGCTCTAAGACTCGTGTGGAGAGCTGGCGGCGACGAGACACTGAATGAGGAAGCATTTTATTTGTAAGTGTAGCAAACTGTTATCTTATCACAACCAGAAACTTGTGGTTTTCTCTAGGAAGTTCATTCTAACAGCTGGTCTGCAGCCTGAAGATACGTTGTGTCAATTATTCTTCTGAACAAGGAATGAATGACACCACCAGAAGTTCTGAATGATGGTAAGACAGAATACAGTAGCTATTTTAATGCATTAGGCTTCACAGGTTACTAGCTTTTCACCTTCAATGTACAGTGCTTTGAAATTTGTATTGACTAGTTTATTGACTTCCTTTATTTCGTACTTCCTTGTTCTGCGACATACGGAGGATTTGGCAACTAGGGTGCTGAAATTTTAAGGATTTGATGGTCTATGAATGCTTCTTGTGGAAAATGATTGTATTTTGGTTCTGTTACTCACTTCAATGTTATCACCATTCTCCCTGTCAATGACCGTTCAAAAACATAATAGCAAAAGTATAATAGTTTGTGTAGATTAAGAAAAACCATGCTGTCTCTTCCTGATACTTTCCTTTGCTGACCACTGTACATTTTCAACAAAACGTAAAAGGCTCTAACAGTTGAAGGAGTGCATATTTTGGGAAATTGTGGTTTCAGTGAAAATCAGTATATATACTAATTTATGTGTGATCATTTTGGAGTTAAAATAACTTTCTTTGAGACTCAGAGACTTTCTCAATTTACTGGATGGTAGAATCAAAGTCTCCCTGGAAAATACCAGTAGGATGTAGTGTCAGTTATTCGGGAACCTGACCTTTACTGTAACTCCTCTGATATTTAGGATCTGAATGTAAAAGCCAGCATTTTTGTCAAAGTATTAAATGGCTGTGAGTGACTGGCTTTGGGTCATGACCGCATTTGGTTATGAGCATTTTCTTTCCAGGCTGATTTCCGCAGAATGGCGAGCAGCCGTGATGAGGCAGTACGTTTGCGGTTCATTGTTTTTCAGTCCATCTGTTTCATTCAGTTTCAGCCGCTGAGCTCAGCCCTAAAAAAAAAGACCTGTAACTGTGGAAGGGGACGACCGGGTGAGAAAAAGCCCCACAACCTTACACATCTGCGTTTCATTTGCTTTTTTTTAAGCTGTGAAGGCAGTTTCACTCCGTTTATCACTGCCTTCACGGACAGGCTATCCAGGCTTCAAAAAATACAACACTTGTGTTACATTAAATATCTGTTTAGTGTCTTAGAACAGGGTAATTAAACAAGTGAAAGATGCCTGACACTCAATACGATCCTCACATTTTAAAGAGAAGATCCTCAATAGAATCAGACTGGTGGTGAGTTGGGGGGGGGGAGTTGCTCCACAACCCAGCTCCCCCAGCAATGGCAAGTGTCACATGTATATTAAATCTTTATAAAGATTAAGATGCTGATGTCATACAAGGTATCTGTGTCATACTACTTCTATATCTCTGGTTTTTTTCTATATAATTTCATTATGATGGGAGTCATAACATAAAATTTTGAAATGTAATAGTTTGTACTGTTTCATAGTCAAACTATGCTATCAAGGCACATATTTCATGAAAAAAAAATCATGTTTGTGCAATACATGATGGGTATTACATGTGGATGGGCATGGTCCATTTTTGCCTCAGGGCCCAGTGTACATTTGCTCTGCCATTGGTGCCCTGTTGTGTCTTTAGTGTGTAGGTATCTTTGTGTGGTTGTTCTCATACGGAGGGATGCTCGCTTTGACAGTATTAAAATTAGTTTCATCTGAAGCTTTGCGGCTCAAAGTTATCCTTGAAGCTCATACACCCCACCTACTAAGCCAACTGAGTGGAACAGTCATACCACAGAATTAGTCGTGATCACTGCATATACAAGTTATCATGTCACAAAATTTCCCACACTTTTTCTGCCACTCTCCTGGTATTTTCTAACATTGTGTTGCTATGACATCCACTAGCAAAGATACTTGAATTATTTGTTATTGAAATATTGGGTATTAATATAAGGTGCTTGTTAAAGGAACACTAGACCCTATTTGCTCCAAATGTATTTGTGCTGCTGGATACAAAGTACCACCTACTCATGATTTTACTGACCACCACTATGGCGTCTATGCAAGCTGAGTGCATTAAAATGATTTTAATTATTTTAAACATTGTTGACCTTTCCCGTGACATATTTGGCCACATTTTGCACAGTCGATCCCACTGTTTTCGGTTTTACTGTGCGGCAAATGCAGACACAGGAGAGAGCTATTAAATAGTGACACCTGGACTGCAGAAAATCGCGTGAGCCATGTGGACAAACTGAGTATTAACGCCGGACAAAGGCTGGGAAGGTGCTGCAGCTCCCTCAGAGCACAGACACCAAAGCCAGGAAGCGATGTCATGGAGACGACACCCTGAGCGTGTGCGTGTGCCTTACGTAAAAGCACTCTCTTCTTTACTGGTAGAGCGCGCGCGTGTGTGTATGCACATTGATCAGCACTGTTTTTTTCCATTGCACAGGGTTAAACCTGCTGTTCCAAGGTAGCCATATTGTACTTGTCATCATGTTTGGCATTGATCAATGAAAACTTTAGAGTATTTTGTGTCTATGCATTTGCTCTCCCGCACATCCTCACCATCCCAATCAATACATTTGTTCCTTTCCTCCTCTCCTATCTAGCTGGCCTTTTTTCAATCCAACGGATATTGTTTCCCAATGAGGCGGAATGAACAATTAATTGGAGCAAATTTTAAGAACAAATTCAAACTGAACTGGTTCTAAATGTGGCAGGACCAAGTGACCATGAATATCTTATAGGCAGAGACTTTGGTGCAGATGTATAACAGTAACAGCGATCCGCTGAAGTTATGCATTCATATTTTCTTAGAAATACAGGATAGGTTTATTACGATCTGCTTATCTTATTATTTGGCTTGTATCAGGATTTGACTAAAAGCAGAAACATGGTAACTTGTTAAACCATTAAGGATGACCATTATTGCATATTGTTTGTTGGTTTTCGTGTGTTTTTTTACTCTAATTTCCTTTCCTTTAGGAAGTTGCCATTAAGCAGTCATCAGAATTCACTTGCATAGTTTTGATTACATAAGTTTTACTGATTTTGGCAACTCAGTGTTTAACTAGAGTTAAACAATGCCAGACTATTGGCAATTGTGTGTAATGTTTTGCAACTGGGAATTAATTTTTTTATATACTCACCTTCTGTTTTCTTGCTTTTTTTAAGTTCACCACAATTGATTTTACGTTCCTCACTCATACACATAATAGCAGAGTCTTGCTGATCACTACACTGCAAACTGATCCCCGCAACGGCGCGATAACACGAACGTGACTCCTGAATTAACATCCCCAGTTGCTGATATTCTTGTATTTATTGCCTTTGTTTCCATTGTTTTAAGCTTGTGGTCACAGAAACAATCGGAAAGTGATTATATTAGGACGGCATTGACTCATCTCTGCTTATATCAGCTAAGGTATTAATAGAGTGTGTGGGGCTGCCGGTAGTGGCATGAGAGTGGGGAGGGGAGAGAGAATGGCTCTGGGGGTAGATAGGCGGCAGGCTTTCCTTTGTGCTTCTTTCATTTAACTAGTCGTTGCTGAAACAAACAAGGAGGTGCTGATGTGTTACGGGGAAAGAGCTGCCTTTTCTTCTGTCCTCATTGCTGTTCGCGAGTCACACAGACTCCGTGACACTGCTTACAGGGAGGCGGACACCCATAAACCGTTCTTGCCTCTGGATGCGTGTGTCATCAGGCTTGCTCCACTTTCCTGCCATCTCTCTCTGCCAGCCGCATATGCCCCGCCCCCCTTTAACTCATCCCTCCTTTAGAGGCAGCCAGCCCTATTGGCGTGCCTTAGTCGCCGGAGGGGTTGCCGTGGAGACCGGCGGCGGCAGCAGCAGCAACGCCAGTGAGTGGAAGCTGGGGAGCGCCTGCAGCAGGAAGCGGCTCACACCGTGCCAGGAGA
>JABFDZ020000040.1:6407762-6421794 GCA_019775955.2 Pollimyrus isidori | reverse complement strand
AAATGGCTGGCTTTAGCTATGGCCTGCCTAGGGCCCCCAAATGACCATTTGTTATGGAGGAAGCAAAATTAACATCAGTCTTCATGGTGGGTGGGCCTCTCAATTTGAGTTTGGCTCCCTGAAAAGGTAAATCCGGTCCTGTATTTAGGATTGGGTGCATGAAAGATTTGACAACACGTGGCGCTGTGGCCTCACGGTTTTGTGGTTGTGCTTTGAAATGGTCTCCAGTTCTGTGTATGTGGAGCGTGTTGCTTGTGCGAGGGGATGTTGGTAGTCTGTTTCCTCCAACAGCTCAGAGACACATGGTCCCGTGAACTGGTCGGATGGTGGCAGCAGATTGTCTAGTGCGGTGTTTCCCAGTCCGGTCCTCGGGGCCCACAGGAGGGCCCCTTCTGAGCAGAAATGTGAGCTGTCTGGGAGGGAGCAAAAACGTGGACCGGCTGTGGGTCCCCAAGGACTGGATTGGGAAACACTCATCTAAAAGATTCAGTTAAAATAATCGTATTATTCTTCACTGGGAGCCTGGGTGTGGTCGTCTGTAGCACGGTACTTATTTTAACTACTCTAGTAGGGAGATAACTGTAAATGTTTTTGGTGATTTGGATAGGAATTTTGAAGTATGGAAAAACTAAATGTCCACATGATGGGGTAAATGATTAGTGAAAATATATGAATTTGTATGTAAAACTTCAATGAAGGATATCCTTTAAAGTTATTTATCATTCTAATGCTTAAACTTTACAGAGGCATTGAGGGAAGTCCCCAGGATGTGGGATTACAAGCCGTCAATCACCGACTGCTCTGACCCAATTTTTATTGATTTCTTAATTGGTTCCTATTGAGCTGAACCAGACATTTATTGATGGCACATCGCTGTGGCTTCCAGTATGTGTTTTCTGAGTGTCACTGCTGCCATTGTTGTTTTATGGCATTTTAGTTTTTGCTAAAACGACGACACTGAAGTCTCTCCTGTTCACAGGCCCAGCTCAGGTCCCCATGATGTCCCCAAATGGTTCTGTGCCTCCAATTTATGTGCCTACGGGATACGTTTCCCAGGTAATATCTGCCTGCCGGTCACTTTATTCAAATGGAAATATGCTCACATCCAGCATTAAAATTGTGTCGAATTGCAGGGACCTCTAGTGACGCAAACGTGCAATAAGTTTGCATAAATGCAGCACAGTGGTCTCCAATTTATTGAGAGGCACTTCTACAAAGAAAATACACCCCTTCTCCCAGTGGGGGGGGGGCCCTGAGCTTCTATTAGGGGCTCTGGCAGCACCCCCCGAACCCCTCAATCTGATCCATCGCTTCTCACCTCCAGATCATCGAGGAGAATGGTGTCCGGCGTGTCCTGGTCATACCTCAGCCGGATTATCTTCTGGGGGCCCCCTCTGCTCTGCACCACCTTCTGCCCCCGCCCCCCCCCAACCTACCAGCCTTTTTGCCACACCCAGTCGTGCTGCACCCCGCACTCCCCCCGGTATTTTCGGGCGGGGCCGGAGACCTTGCATCTCAGTACATGTCACACTACCAAGCTGGTCACGTTTTTTCTGAGATTGGTAAGGAATTGTGCCGCATCCCGAAGACTGACAGCATGAGTTCCAGAATATTCTACCCCAGATGTGCCCGTTGCAGATACTGCAGATACTAACTTAAGTAGCATGAAAGCCTCAGAAAAGATTGGCAGAAATGAGAACAGATCTGGGTTATAAAAGGCATCATTGTTTAGTGTTCTTTCATCTCTATTGCATGACAGCCTTTAGAAAACACCTGGACCTGTAAAAAAAAAATAAAAAATGAGAACATAATGAAATGTACCCTGTCATTCTCCGCATAACCTACAAGTTCCTGCATCTGTTTCTCCATCTGTGCATCTCTGATCCGTGTGTGTGTTTGATTGGCCACCCACAGATTCCTATCCTGTGCAGAGATGCCCTCCTTTTGCTCCAAGGGATGACAGGGCAGGAAAAACGTACGGCCGCCTGCAGAAGAAGCTAAAAGAGAGGCAGGGCGGCGGCGGCCTAAGCCCCTCCAGCGAGGGGGCGAGGAGTCCGTGTCCGTCGCCACAGAAAGCCCACAGCACTCCGTCTCCGAATAAGCTGTGCGACGGTGGTCAGGAGGCAGAGGCGGAGAAGGAAATGGGTCAGGACAGTGAAACGCGGACAGCGTGGAGTAGTGAGGGCTGCAAGTGGGGAGAGAACCTGGGTGTGGATGTGGAACCGGAAGGTATGAATATTGTGCCGGCGTGTGTGGGAGAACCTGCACTGTGTCGAATTCCAAAAGATGTTTCACCATGCCTCTGCTGCTGTGGTCAGATCTCCTTGAAGGTGTCACCAAGTTGCAAAGTTTCTTTGGTAATGCTTTACCTTAGCTGCACCTTCATAATGCGTTCATGATGCATTCGCAGAACCTTCATAAGTAGCATTTAAGTATACAACAGTGGTATGATAGTGACAGATATTATAATTGTATAATCAAATAATGTTTGTTGTTAATGTATATTATATAAGGTATACTTCCATGCTGCTTATGAATGTTCTATGATTGCATTATAACGGCATTATGAAGGTGCAGTTATTGTAAAGCATTATCATTTCTTAATTAAAATTTCATCCCTATTCAAGAGATCCACCTCTGGCCAACCTTCGGCCAACTCTGAAATGCACCTGAAATGTCTCCCTTTTTTATTTCATGTCCCATATGTAGTATCATGGCTGGCTGCCCGGCACCCCTGCCTCTTTAAGTCATGCAGGGCTGACACCCAGCGGGAATCCACCGCTGACAGCCTATTGCGTTTTTATTTTCTTGTTTTGTTTTGGAGGTGAAGTGAGGAGCTTAACAGAACAAAAACTGACAGAGATAATGAGGGGATTTTATGTGTCAGGCAAAACCATCCATGTATAAAGAAAATCTCTATGTAAATAAAATTGATTGTGGTCTTACTGGTATCAGCCCAGCTCAGCTATGCTACAATTTAAAATTCTCCCTAACAGACTGTTTTGTTAGGATGATTGGCATGGAAAACTATTTTTAATGTGGTTCTGTTTTTGTAGACCTCGATGAGGAATCTTTAGCTCTGCGAGCTGCACTGTCTACAATCAGCAAACCAAAAGTAAGGACATTTTTTTTCCCCCTCATATACTCTGTAACCGTATTCAGGTTCGACATGATTTGTTACTCTGTCTCTGACATATGAGTGTGATTCATTGCTTCTTGTTTGGTCACAGATGTCTTACAAGGAAGGAAAGGTCATTCTTCTCCCTAAATATTTACTTTGCTCATATGAAATGTGAGACAGGTGCCTGGAGGCTAAATTTCGTGTGTTCTGTAAGCTTCTCTGTAGTCTAGCTCCCTCTAGTGGGCAGATCTCCCCACTTAGGTTTTATACCATACAGCTGGCAAATAAAAACTGTCAAACACCTTTCGTTTGGTTGCTTACTATTAAGGCTAGTGATGGGCAGGGTCTTAGGGTGTCATTGTTTGGGTGTGTGAATGGAAAGTGGCAATCTCTTGTGATCCCTATCGGGGGTTATGCTGATTTAATAATTCAGTAGATCCATCTTTAACAGTAGAATGTTCATTACCATTTTTGTCAGTAGTCAATAGTCAGTGTCACTGGATTTTATTATCTCTAAATGGATTACTGTCACTGCCTTTTATTTATATATATTATATATATATATATATATTCACTATAGAAAAAATGTTATTTTATAACTGAACTGAACTGATTTTATAACTTAAAATAGAAATATTAATTACATGCACTGCTGATATATTACTGTTTTGTTATTGATTTTTATATGGTGTAAATGAAACTTTGAAATACATATGGATTAATGTCTGTAATACTCATATTTTAGGACGAATATTGGGCATTTCCAAATTGGTGTTTGGAATTTCTACATACTTGGAAATTTACTGGTTTGCATAGTTTGTGGTGGGAAGTGATGAAACCAGTTTGATTGCCAGATAACAGATTTTCAGATAAATTACAGAAGAATGACTCAATGGTTAGTTTTCTAGACTTACAAAAGTTGAGATCTGACACTAGGTGAATTTCAGTACGAAGACCTCAAGGACCGTATTCGTGGTCTCAGCAAAACCGGTCTTGTTAACTTGCCTTCCAAGAACAAACTTGGGGCACAATGAATCATGGAATTGGTCTCGTTCGGCAGGGATGCACCCAAAGCATCCTTCATATTTGGGGCAGAGCAAGAACCGGGGATTTTGCAATGGAAGATAATGTAACACAGGCACATGAGAACACTAGTATGGTCAAGTACGCAGATTGAGATTCACCCAGTGCTGGTCCGTAGTTTGTCTCTGAGTGTTACTCAGTTTTGCGAATTCACATGTTCTTATAACTGCTTGGGGAGATGCTGACTTTTGATTGGACAATGCACTTTCTCTGTGTGTCAGGTGACTGATGTTCAAGCACGCATGGCATTGCTGTCCTGGAGTGCCCCCATCCCACCAGACAATGTGGACGGCGGCCTGGAGGTCCAAAATGAGCTTCGCAAAGCTCTGAGTTATGAGGTCATCATTTCCTGTGGGGATGAGAAGGATGGGCTGTACAATGTGGTGAACAGGTAAGCCAGGACTCTGATAGTGGAATTGAAGATCCAGCTGCTGATAATCCCAAAACTATTGAGACGATGAATGAGTCAGGTTGACATGAAAGCGAAAATTAAATAATGATTCATTGGCTGCTTATGCAGCTAATGGCTTTCCAAAAATAAGTTGCTCAATGCAGCCGCGCATTTTGCTGGAGATGCGCTGTTCACAAGGCCGTCGCATGGATTTATGCCTTTGGTCACGATGCTGCTTTTCCCTTCTTCAGTGGAGTAATTCTGTGTTATTTCTGGTTAGAGGTGATGAACTAAGCTCGAATTTAGAAGAATTAAGACCGGCGACGGACTACAGCGCAAGGTCTGCTTGTCATCTTTTCGTTGTTGCATGTTTTTGGTCGCTGTCGTTGGTCATGTTTGCTCCTTGATGATCCCAGTCCCAAAGATCGCCGTGCTTCCAAGAAACTACAGTAGGCCAATGGTGTGTGTTCTGTCGCTGGCTTTTCTCAGGGTCCGCGCTGTATGTCGACATTTATGCGGCGATCCCTCAGAAGGTGTCACCTTTACCACTCTCAGCTGTGCCCCCGACACCCCTAGTGCCCCCTGGAGGACTGGTGGAACTAAGAGCACCATCACCTTGCAGTGGAAGGTGTTTTCTCATTTTGGAAACATAGCAATGGATGGAATGGTGTTGGAATGGCTTGAACATCCGAAGTGATGGTAAAATCAATTCTCTGATTGCTTAGGCTCCTTGTGACAATGGTTCCAGGATCGAGAACTACATGCTGCAGTGGGATGAGGTACGATCTACTCCTTTGTCCTACTCCAAACAGGTATGGTCACGTTGGAAAACAGTTGGGTGAAGTACCAACCTTCCATTATAATACAGACGCTGTCCAAGTAAGGATGGGGTTACATTCCAATGCAACTATCGTGAGGTGAAATTACATTTTAATACAATACACTTAACCTAACAAACATCATTGCCTAGCCTAGACTACCATAAACATGTTTAGAACAATTAAATTACCATATAGTTGCATTTACAGTATCTCCTTTACTTTACTGAATGATGTACTGAAAGCATAAAAAATACTTGAATTGTACAGGGACCACGGACCATCGTAACTCAGGGAGCATCTGTACCGGTGCTGAGGTCCTGTGGTTGTTTTTGTGCAGGGGAAAGGAACGGAAGAATTTGAGCAGTGCTACTACGGACCAGAGGAAGAGTATCAAGTGTGTGATTTAATGCCTTCCTCAAGATACTGCTTTCGCATCGCAGCCAAAAACGAAAAGGGTTTGAGGTACTTTTGGGCCCCTGTTCATTTTAACCATGCATACTGTCCAAATGGTATTTATATAAGTGCATATATTTGTCTTCTGTATGGGGAGACATCACATATATTTATGGTGCAGATTTCCAGATATGTACAACATGTCTGCCATATATATGTAAATATCTGTGAGGCTAGATTGATTCAAGGCTTTACTTCTGGAGCAGCTCAAGATGTTTCAGGCTCATTTGTTGTTTGGTTCTTGTTTTTTAATATATATTCATATGCGATTCATGCATTATTGTATGTGCTTGATGTTGCTTGTGAGCCTTCACCTAGGACAATTTTCTGTCATTATTGGTGACAGGCAATAAAGTTTTTGAATCTTGAATCTGAAGTCTTTCCATATGGAAGACAAAGATAAGTACACATGCTCTCACAGAAAGGGACAGGACGCTTGCTTAATTTCGTAAAAATGTGTATGTTAATTGTTTATTGGTGTTTAACACATCCGCACATATCCTCTACACAGACATTTTCTTTTCAAGTGTTTTTTTCCACTGACTCATTCAGTGTTTCCCATTTTGCTATGAATTACAATCATAGTCACTGGCTACCAAAGGGACACTAAGCACACATATTTGGTGTTTTATGTTATTGCAAAGGTGTTAGTAATTAAAAAGCACCCAATGAGACGCTCGTCAATTAACATTTGAACTTGGAAGAGCTTTAGAAGTAGCGTTTGTAAACACGAATGATGCAGTGGTTTTTATTATAAAACCAAAAATTTGCTATATTTTTACTGAAATAAGCAAGACTTTCTGTGAGCACTGTATTGATCATCTATCTAAATATATGCAAAGTTAAAAAATAAAATTTAACTTTTTAAATATTTAAATATATATGAAATATATTGTAAACATATAGGTCAACATATATGTCAAATATATGTCTAAATATATTTTTTCCCATATAGCTGGAAATGCGCATGAGGCTTGACTGCCACAGACGTACATCATCTCTCTTTGCATCCTTCATCTCGCATGTCTTTCCCTTCTTTACTCACATTCCCTCCTGATGCAGCAGCTTCAGTGAAGTGGCTGAGATGTTCACCTCCGGGGGCGTGCCCAGTGCCCCCCCTGCTCCAGAGCTGACCAAGTCCGGAGCCAGCTGGCTGAGCTTACGGTGGCAGCCGTCTCCAGCTCCCCCCAGTGGGGACACTGTGAAGTACATCCTGGAGGTGGATGAAGGTGCCACGGTGGGCAGGCATTTTTTCAGCAGAAAACATCAGCATCTTCCCTTACCTGCTAGTGCTTATTAGCCTATACCCAGGGGTGTTCCACAAAGCAGGATTTCTCAGTTAGCTGGGTTAACTTAAGATGGAAGTCATAACTGTCCAATAGGGATGCTCCTTAACTAAACCCTAAACTGTTATTGGACAATAATTACTTCTAGCTCTAGTTAACCCAGCAATTTGAGAAATCTTGTCTGTGGAACACTCCCCTGAACATATTCCATGGAGATAAATATAGAATAGCGATGCTTTACTGATCCCTGTGGGGAAATGATCTTGTTCTCCATGAGGCACACATACTGAGAGCTGGCCTGGGGGGTCACAGCAAGGGGACAATTACTTGATGGGACCTGTGGTGGGGGAGGGGTTAAGAGTCTTGCTCTTGGGCCCACAGATACAGTATGTGATTGCATTGATGAGGCTGGACTCAAACCAGCAACCTTCTGACCACAAACACAGAGAACATTTATTACCTTTTTCTGTGTTCAGGGATGTCATTTCCAGCCGAGATATGATGACTACAAAAGCAGCTGCACTGTTGAGAACCTTCGGCAGAACGCAAAGTACAAGGTCAGGGTAAGTGAGCTGGGTTTGCTCCGGGCGGGAGTCTCAGTTCCTGGGTCGTTTTGCAGTTTGCCAGCCTGTGTGTGAGGGAGGTGGCTGTGAGCCGGCGGATAGTTGGTTCACTGCCAGCAACTCAATGTCATTTACTTCCCCGTGGTTTACTATTTCACTGGCTAACCAAAGAAGGGGGGAGAGGAAAAGGCCGACCTGGGGCCTGTATCACGAAGCTGGATTCCTCACTTAGATAACTCATCAAATTTACGACACTCTGGTTTAAATGGACTTTCACTTACACTTATCCTAGACTACCTTACATCTGACAAGTTGTCCAGCTGGCCCACATGCTTCTCCCATGACGATGGTTGGACTTGCAACGTCCCAACTTTACGATGGTGCGACAGCAATGCACATTCCGTAGTCGCCAAACCCTGAATTTTGATCTGTTCCAGGGCTAGAGGTGGAAACTCCCATGTGGCCAGGCTTCAGGTCTCTGCAGAGATCCGAAGCGTAAACATCTCTGTGATTCACTGAGCACAATTTCACTCTTGGACATTTGATGACATTCACAGCTTTGGAGGGAAAAAAGCACTTTGCATTGCCTTACTAATGGCCTGTACCTTCTGCATCCAGGTGAGAGCTTATAACACAGAAGGCAAGAGTAACCCCAGCACGGTTTTGGAGTTCACCACCTGTCCGGGATGTCCCGGGGGGCTTACCGTGAGGGGTGCAGTACTGCCCACCAGCTTCAGAGTGATCTGGGGTGAGCGTTTCTCTCTCACTTGTTGTTGTGCCCGCACACACAAGACTTGTGTTTCTCATGTTGCACAGACCAGGCATATCACATCAATAATCCTTAAGGGTTTCTGATGGATAATGATGGATGGAGGTAGATATGAATATGCAGTTTATTTTCTAGAAACCCCCATCTTTCTATCTTTCCAGAACCCCCCAACGATGATGGAGGATCAGTAGTCATCACGTACGTGCTGGAAAAATCGGCGGACTTAAATGGTACGTTTCTGTGCTGCCATCAAAATCCCCGAAAACATCGCTTTTTTAGCTCCTTAGCTAGTTCATGGTGAACCGTGTGTCCGCCATGCCGCCAGGTAACTCCTGGGAGCCGGTATATAGCGGGCCAGCTGTGGAGTATCTGCTTGAGGGCTTGAAGCCTGGTGCCACCTACCAGACCAGGGTCCACTGTGTCAGCGAGGCAGGCCGCAGTGAGGTTAGTACCCGCGTCTGTCGTGGCGGTCAGCGAATCGCCAGGCCGTGGACCCATCTGACTTTCCGTTGTTATCTTTTTGGGGCCTCTCGCCAGCCGTCAGACATCCTGCGCGTGCAGACCCCCGCAGTGCCCCCCGGGCCATGTCTCCCGCCCAGGGTAGTAGGAAAGGTGAAGGCGAGGGACGTCCAGCTCCGCTGGGGTGAGTTGCTCTCCTCCAGCTCACGCTTTCTTCCGCTAAACCTCTGGAGATGCTAAGCTAAATCTGATCCCTCAATTAAATCTCCCAGGCCCCCCTCATGAAGACGGGGGCGGCGCCGTGTCCTGTTATACCTTGGAAATGGGAGGCGCGCACCTCGAGGCGTACAGGGAGGTGCACCAGGGTCCCGAGCAGGAGTGCACAGTCACCGGGCTGCTGCCCGCCACATCTTACAGCTTCCGTCTGCAAGCGAGCAACAAAGCTGGGGTAAGAGCTCGTCGGCTAGCTACAAATGTCGCGTAACAATGACCGCTCGCGTGAATTCATCTTCGGCGTTGGCTTAGAGAGAGAAAAAAACTGTGAATTTTAGCACACTTCAAGACTCCGGCGATATGGAATAGTTCCACAGCAGGGCTGCCAATTCTCACATGTCTGGCGTGACACGCAGAAAAATGTTACACCAGAAAAAGCTTGTGCAAGAAATATTATGGTATATATATATTATTCCATTAAAAACTTCAAATTAGCTATGTGAAAAGCGCTGGGGTAGTTTAAAAACCCTACAGACTATTTGTAAGTTAATAAAACTTTTACATACATGTAAATGAGTTTGCAGGCTTGTCTTAAATTGAAAATCACACCATCCAGCTGACCACCAACCCTATCACAGGGACTTGGAGCCTATGGGTATGCAGGAGCCTAATATTGCATTCGGCCCCACTGGAAGGCATTTTGCCTGTAGGTTGACCGGCTAACATAGTGACTCCCCAAAATGAAAACAGGGTTATGCCTGTCAAATCATTGTTCAGAGAACTTGCATTATTGAGAGTTTTTGAGGACATTTGAGCTCCAAACTGGATACTGGAATAGAAATGCAGCTTTTATGGTCCTATGTGTGTGTTTTTAACAGCCCGGGCCGTACTCTGACTGCTGTGAGGTGATCACCGGGCCATGTGCTCCGGAAGCAGGTAGAGCCCCCCAGGTGATCTGCAGATCCCCTACCTGTGTACTGGTCAGCTGGGAGGTGAGCGTTACTCTAAATTGCTCAACGCGCTGGTGGTTAAGCATAGCTAAATATTGTTAAACAGTCTGCAAAAACATTGTTGCTTGTTTTGAAAATTCATGTGTCCTCTGTCTTTAAAATTCTGTTCAGTTGAATCAGTTATAAAACTGAAAGGCAGAGCAGCGCGGTTGATGACTGACGCCCGTGTGTATCCTGCTAACAGGCCCCTCCCTGCAACGGTGCCCCAGTGACTGAGTTCCGTCTGGAGAGGGCCGCAGCTGACGGCAGCATGCACGTGTGCTACTCGGGCCCAGGGACAACGCACGAGCTCAGGGGCCTGCAGCCGGCCACCACCTGCTACTTTCGGGTTCAAGTAGGTGGCGCTAGTGCTGGCGATGGCATATATAACGGAAGAAAAACGACCACGGAGGGCAGTCTCATATTATACTGCCAATCAGGGAGGGGGCTCTACAGGGACCAGTGTATGACTCAGCGGGTTAGGATGCTGGGTCTTTGTCCAGAAGGTTGTTGGTTCAAATCCCAGGGTCCACAGAAGGATGTTACCATTGGGTCCCTGAGCAGTGCCCTCGACCCCAGTTGCTTCAGGGGCTTAATCAGCTGTAAGTCATTTTGTATTAAAGTACTGGCTAAATAAATGAAATGCAACCTTTTTGCCGCATCTCATTGTGGCAGAGCACAGTAACCCAGGCCAGAGTGGTAAGAACAGGAATCAAAGACAGCTGAGAATGAGCTGCACGAGTATGAGACCTTGTTGACTTTGTTCCCATAACCCCTCAGACCACATAAGTGTGGTTAAAAATAGCAAATTACAAAGCGATGTTTAAGGTGGCGGCGCTAACAGCAGGACGCCATGTTCTCGCAGGCGGTGAACGCGATGGGCGCCGGCCCGTTCAGCGACGCCACGCCCTGCCAGACCCCCAGCTCCGTGCCGGCGGCCGTCGGCAGCATCCAGGCCCTCGGCGAACCAGAGCTGCTGAGGGACCCAGGACCAGACGCGGTTTACTGCCCCTCCTCCTGCCTGGGCCTGCGGTGGGAGGCGCCCTGTGAGCACGGCGCCGAGATCATCTCCTACATCATCGACCTCGGTGAGCGTCAGCCCATCCAGGTGGGACGCGTCACAAGATACATCATCCAGCACCTGCAGCCCGACACGTCCTATAAGTGAGTATCCAACCCCCCCCAGTACTACTATACAGTACTGAGCAAAGGTCTTAGGCAGTCACAGGTAATGTTTAAGCTTATTTATCTGGGTAGATTTATTTGTTAAGGAATAAGCACACAATTTAACACCAGAACATCTGCAAATTACCAGTAACTCAGTTAAAATAACAAGAAATTCTTCTGTTCTCCAAAAATTTACCAGTGTCTTGTTAGACGGTTAGTTTTCCTAATGGGAAATTTCACCACCAGCTCTATTAATTAATTTAATAATTAGTTAAATAAATGAATGAGATGTTGATTATCTAATGAAGGTGTGCAAGAGGTTGGGTCAGGGGTTGGTTACTGCAAATACTGCGGAGAGGTATTGAACAGACACACTTTGGCAGATATCATCGTTTTACATGAAGATCATTTATTATTTTTGCCTGCCTTAGACTTCTGTGCAGTACAGTACAATCTCCATTTACCAAAGAAAATTAGATTTTGTTCCGTTCACTGCCTATTTTTAACTGAAATGCTGAGCAAGTACCTTCGTCAAGGGTACAACAGCTATTGGCAAACTAGCAGCCATTGATGAAGGTTCTTTGCCCCCCCGGAACTTCAGGATACGCATCCAGGCCCTTAACAGCCTGGGTGCTGGCCCCTTCAGCCCCACGGTGAAGATGAGGACCAGGCCTCGGCCCCCGCAGCCGCCACGTCTCGAGTGCATCGCCTTCAGCCATCAAACGCTCAGGCTGAAGTGGAGCGAGGGCAGTATCCGGACTGCCCAGTCAGAGGTGCTGCAGTACCAGCTTGAGATGGAGGACAGGAATGGCAGGTGAGCGGGGGCGGGGGGAAGTTGGAGTGAAATGCAGTGGTTTATAATAACAAAGGCATGCACTACTTTGTGGTGCTCGTGAAAATATTGCACGGCTTCAGTGGTTCGTCGCCTCACTATACAATATAGTACCATATGTAGTTACTTTTATTACTACAGTATAGTACAGTACGTAGTTATTTTCATTATTGCTGTATAATTATCCTCATTATTGTGTACAGTATTATTAGTTTTCAAATTTACCTACATTTGGCTTAAACACAGACTTGTCTGTAACCTGTCCAGTGCCTGTATTGCTTTTCACAGCGGCCATAAATAAGATGATTTAACTTCCAAATCTGAAACCCAGATACGACGAGTGGGTGTAGGTTAGATCTATGATGAGACCGGTCTGTAAGGTTCTGCCTCCTCATGAAAATGTACTAAAATGCCTCTGCATCGGAACTATTTCAGACAGCAGCGACAGTTCAGGCAGTTCAGTCAATCAATCGACTGATCAGGCAATCAATAATTATTTATATGCCACTCCTGTGACCACAGGGTTTACAATGCACTTAACAGGATGGAATCAAAATAAACGTACAGGGAAATAGGATTAAAAATATAGATATTAATAAAATAAAAAATTGATGTGTAAAAAGCAAGTGTGTGACCACAGCAAAGAGCCCATGTAGAATCATCCTTTATCTGCTTTTTGCCTGTATAGGTTCATTTGCTTGTACAGGGGTCTATGCCACACTCATAAAGTGCAGAGGCTGGTCGAGTCGACCTCTTATAACTTTCGCATCCAAGCTTTCAATGATGGAGGAGAAGGCCCTTTCTCCGGCGTCTACACGTTTACCACCTTGTGCTGCCCCCCTGCCCCTCCCAAAGGTACAAACTCTTTGTGGCAAATATCTCTCTTCATTCTCTCTCTCTCGGCTTTGAAATCACAGGCCTTTCTTCCCAACAATGCAAAAGTCTAAATCGGTTTTTCCCCAACCCGCTCCCTGGGGACCTGTAGCCGGTTCACGTTTTTGCTCCCTCCCAGACAGCTCCCATTTTTGCTATGTAAAATTCGCCGACTACTGAATGTAAAAGCCTGTGGGTCCTTGAGCACTGGGTTGGGAAACACTGGTCTAAATCATTGAATTGTGGTGTCCATGTTTTTTTTTTTTACGGATTTCCTGTATTTATCCTGCATTTTCCCAGCCCCACGACTAGAGCGTTTGGATGATTACACCTGTGATGTCAGCTGGGAGGCTGTGCCCCCCATGAATGGGGATCACATTATCTACACGCTGCAGTGCATGCTGGGAAACACAGAGTTCAAACAGGTAATATAGGTGAAGAGCTCCTGTGTCACTGTCAGGACTGAGGAAAATGCCCATTAGACACAAGAATGTCCGGGCAGGGTCTCATGATGATGAGGCTTATACCGTCAAGGTTTATCTGCAGTGTCTGATGTTCTGTGTAATGTAATTATAGTATAATTCACTGTTTGGCAAGGGTATTGGATACCCAGGTCTCAACATAAGAATTGTCTCCATCCCTCTTATCTCTTAGTGCCCCACCATCCTTTTTTCTGTCCTATCCTGCGTGAGTATATCTGCTGTAATCATTCTCCCTCATGCTGTCCCTGTGGGACAACATCCCTTATCATTCTGTGTCTTAGGGTTGCAATGGGGTGGAAAATTTCTGGAAACTTTCCATTCCGTCGGAAGTTAAGCTGGGGAATTTTGGAAGTATTCCAAGTTGGAAAATTTCCATGGGAATTAATACAAATATATAGGAATTAATGGGAAATCGCCAGTAATTTGCAACCCTGGTGACAGTGACTTTTTCCAATGGGGAAGTTGGTGGCGCAGAGGGCAGTGCTATCGTTCGGCAACCAGAGGGTTGCAGGTTCGAGCCCTGCTTACTC
>JABFDZ020000040.1:6381556-6394587 GCA_019775955.2 Pollimyrus isidori | reverse complement strand
GGGGGTCCGGAGCCTATCCCGGAAGCAACGGGCACGAGGCAGGGAACAACCCTGGATGGGGGGCCAGCCCATCACAGCAGAAGTGAAATCTGTAAAGCAAACATGTCTGACACAGCAGTGCAGTCAGATCATTTTTCTGCTTGCTAAAGCTGCCAGACAAGACATGGGGGAACAAAAAGAAAAAGTTATGGAACAAACAAAAAATTCCCTAAAATTTGTTGGCTAGAGTAATTAATATTTTTCAGTTAAATGATTAAAAAAAAAAAGAAAAAAAATAATGATTTTATGAAAACTCTCTTGCGATCTTGAGTTCCATCCAGTTTGTCCCCCACCTTTGTGCCCTGAGATTCCTGAGAAGAGTCACAGAAAAAACAGTTATGAAAAATATATGTATGTCAAAGCATGTACTGTTGTGGAAAAAAATCTTGTGCCAGACATGTACAAGACACTTAAGAATACTGAAAATTACAGTCTGTGTTTCATCTTCATGTTTCACGATGAAACACATCGGATTTCTGTTTGTGGTAGATGTAACTATTTGATGTAGGGTGTCTGGTGTCCATTCATTCAGAAAGCAATCAGGAATCTAGAATGTGCGGCACTATACAACAACTAGAGGCTGTTAGTATATTCCCACCTACATGCTAAGCTTTATAAGGCACGACTTCAGGCTATTCTGAATAAAGATTTGGTGGACAAAAAAAAAAAGAAGTGAGATCTGTGACGCTCAAGGGCGATGGCTCTTCCCAACTGCAGAGGCACTTACTGTAATAGCAGGTCATGGAGGGGAGGTTGGATGGCGTTTTGGGTCCCTGTGTAAAAGATCTCCATTCAGTATTGATATACAAATCATGTTTACATGAGGAACATTACTTTTACCCTCCAGAATAGCCCCTTCACTGATAAATACATAGATGACTCCTTCAGATTCCTCTGATACATTCAGGAGTTAGAACCAGTGGCTTGGAGAGTGTGGTAGATACAGAGTCAGCGTTCAGGAGAGATATAGGCCGTCCATAAATGTCAGTGTTGGAAAAGAACTGTATTGTTGATGACGTCAGCAGCCGTGCCAACCTCCATCCTTTTCCTGGTCCAGCTGGGGTATACAGGGCCTCAGCCAAGGCCAGATCTCCAGCCTGTTTGTCTACTTTGACAAGATCTCCTGTGTGTTTTGGGGGCCTCTCAGACTTCAGAAGAAAGGAAGTCTGTCTAGCTATTACAGAACAATACACATTATCCTGACCTTTCCGTTTTCCCCTTATGACAACCATCGTGCAACAAACTTACCGCAAAAGTTTCTTGTTTAATTTTCTTTCTTGACACGGTTTGATGTTCCCCCTGAGAAATTGCTTGTACAGACAACAGGAGTGTCCGCAATAAAGTCAAATGTTAAATTTAGCAGCTTTAATTAGAGGAGGATACTGGGGACTGGGTCACCACACATGCAGACCCTCTCTTTCTCTCTCTCTCTCTCTCTCTCTCACACACACACACACACACACAAACACAGAGAGAGAGAGAGAGAGAGAGAGAGAGCGGGCTGTGAGGTAATTGTTTTTTTTTAAAAAAAGGAAATTATATTGTACTGCAGTATTTCCCAATCCGGTCATCGGGCACTCACAGACAGTCCATGTTTTTGCTCCAAGCTGGGAGGGAGCAAAAACACAGACTGTCTGCGGTTCCTTGAGGACCAGATTGGGAAACACTGCTTTTATGACAACAGGGCTGTTCTTTGGGCAGCTTCCTGCTTGTCGAGTGACTTAATATTACAAAGGAGGTGCTTTGTGAGCAAGGAACCTCATTAAAATACTAACAACCCCTTGGAAATAGCCATCAGCTAGATCTGTCTACTTCCAGCCATCAGCTAGTTCTGTCTACTTTCAGCCATCAGCTAGCTCTGTCTACTTCCAGCCATCAGCTAGATCTGTCTACTTCCAGCCATCAGCTAGTTCTGTCTACTTCCAGCCATCAGCTAGATCTGTCTACTTCCAGCCATCAGCTAGTTCTGTCTACTTCCAACCATCAGCTAGATCTGTCTACCTCTAGCCATCAGCTAGTTCTGTCTACTTCCAACCATCAGCTAGTTCTGTCTACTTCCAGCCATCAGCTAGATCTGTCTACTTCTAGCCATCAGCTAGCTCTGTCTACTTCCAGCCATCAGCTAGATCTGTCTACTTCCAGCCATCAGCTAGTTCTGTTTACTTTCAGCCATAAGCTAGTTCTGTCTACTTCCAGCCATCAGCTATTTCTGTTTACTTTCAGCCATCAGCTTGATCTGTCTACTTCCATCTGAAAAACATCTCCATAGGAACTTTTATACTGCTCAAGTTCCACACAGAAACATTTTCAGTCCACAGCTTTATGCATTGTTGTGCCATAGAACAACGCCACCTTCCCGACATGCTTGTAAACATTCTCCGACTAGCTTAGAGTACTGCTGCCCTCACATTGTTTTATGTATATGGCCTAAGTGAGAGCTTGATCAAAGCATGTGCTGGTCATTCAGGAAATGTGATTAATTCTCTCTTAAAATTTTCTTAAAGGGACGTAGAGTGCCTCTGCAGGTAGCTCTGTTACATTATACCTCTTGGTTGATGGTTTAGATCCCACCTCCATTCTGTGTGAG
Source organism: Pollimyrus isidori (assembly GCA_019775955.2). Lineage (NCBI taxonomy): Eukaryota > Metazoa > Chordata > Actinopteri > Osteoglossiformes > Mormyridae > Pollimyrus > Pollimyrus isidori. The sequence goes on along the minus strand of JABFDZ020000040.1, from coordinate 6,391,961 downwards.
GGGGGGGGGGGAGTTAGTATGTCATCTCTGTGGCATGGGTCTACAATCCAAAGACTTGCGGTTAGGCTAATCATTGCCTTTAAATTGCCCATAGTATATTATTTTGTGTATGTACAGTACCCTGTGATGGATTAGTATCCTGTCCTGTCTAGGATTGGCTGCCCCATATGTCATTGTTTTCCAATCCAGTCCAGGTTTTTGCTCCCTCCGAGCTCTCTGTCTGACGGTCCACGTCTTTTTTTTAAGACCGGATTGGGAAGTACTGCCCTAAGTGGTTAGTAATAAGTGACGGGAAAATTGAAGACAGACGAATAAAACTTTGGTGCGTTTGAGTGAGGTTCTTTTCTAGAAACTGAAGATATTCTGAAACAATGCATCAAGGAAGTGCCGGGCTGTTAAAATCAGGAAAATATGAAAATTGTTACTAAAATATTAACCACTGTGTGATATGAAATTAATAGCCAAACATGGACACTGCTGCTGTTCTATTACTCATCATGTCCTGTTTGTATTGTAATGGCTGTGTATTTTATATTGGCCTATATGACTATGCCAGTGTTTGAACATTCTCGAACATTCGAACGGTCTTGGCAGTGTTTGCGAACTCGGTCCTCAGGGATGCACAGACATTTTTGCTCCTTCCCACTTCCCAGCCAGGCAGTCTGCAGGTCCCTGAGGACCAGGTTGAGAAACGCTTTTGGGTCTTTGGGATAATAAGGCTTTATCACCCCGCCCCCCCTCCTCAGCTCAGTATATAATTCTGCCCCATCCTGAAATTTGCCCACAGCATCTCAAGTCTTGACCGTCAATCTGAAAAACCAAACAGCTCTACTAGATAAATCTGAGTATTGTGTGCCGTGTCATAAGTGCATGCAGGTAAAGTGTGTCTGCCTTCCAGGGATCTCCAGCCAAGTCCTCCATTCACAAGGCAGGAATCTTCGGGGCCTCCTTTCCTAAAGATCCGCCAGTTCTAAAGCCCAATGGAACCCAAGAGGTGAGATGGATGCAGCAGAGCCATCGTCACAATCGACAATCACTAAAGTTCTCATTATCTGGTCATATTATCTGTCCGTTTAAGACCTGCATCTCCATCCCCCAGTCACGGTGACTTTAGTAGTTTCCAACCAAATAAAAGCCATGTTCTTCAAGCTTTGATTGCATTGATGTCTAACACGCAAGTCGGTTCCTCATTGTGGTTTCCAAACTGCCATGCATGTCCCCTCTCTTTTCCTGCTCCTCATAAAGTCCTCCGCTAACTCGTCCTGAGCTGTCAGTGGCCTCCCCAGCTAACACAGCACTCTTCATAGCTCACGCTTTCAAGGATGAACTGGTAATAGTTATTATAATTATTTTGTAACATTAATTGCATTAAAAGGATGCTCAGGTAATAATGTTATCATGCTGACAATGACAGAACCTTTGTTACAATGTATAACATGGGAGAAATGTTTCATTAGTGTTACAGTAAGAGTCTTCTCTGCCAACTTTGAGAAGACCTATAAATAATGATATCTAAAGTTTAAGTTTATTTATTTATTTTAACCACACATGACTCGACCCACTGAACTCCTGTTTTAGAGGACCAAGATTTTGATTCAACCAGCCAACTGAGGACTTTCTGGCTGGTTGAAACAAAATCTTGGTCTGGATTTTTACTTGCTGGACCTGAAATGTCCAAAAGTGAAACTGATGTGTGCAGATTTTAGTCTGTATAACTAATATGCCCTGGACCAGTTGGCCTTGACCAGTAGTTTCTTTCCAGTAGGCCCCTGACCAGTAGGTTCTGACCTATAGGCCCTCACCAGTAGGCCCCAACCAGCAGGCCCTTCAGAATAGACCCTGACCAGTAGGTCCTCACCAGTAGCCCCTGACCAGTCGGGCCCTGACTAGCAGGCCCTGACCAGTAGGCCCCAACCAGCAGACCCTTCAGAGTAGGCCCTGACCAGTTGGTCTTCACCAGTAGGCCCTGACCAGTAGACCCCTGACTAGCAGGCCCTGACCAGTAGGCCCCCGACCAGCGGGACCTTCGGACTAGGCTCTGACCAGTAGGTCCTGACCAGTAGGTCCTCACCATTAGGCCTTGACCAGTTGTTTCCTGACTAGGAGGCCCTTCAGAGTAGGCCCCTACCAGCAGGCCCTGACCAGCAGGTCCTCACCATTAGGCCCTGACCAGCAGGTCCTTCAGAGAAGGCCCTGACCAGTGGGCTCTTCCTAATAGGCCCCGGTTCCTGCTTCACAGTGCTGTGAGCTCTGAAGTGTATTTTCTTCATCATCATAGAAACCCACGATGCCTTCACCCCCCACTCCCAAAGCCAAGAACAGGAACTCTGCCCTCATTGAGAAACTGCAGGTACAGTATGTGTCCTGAAGATGCCTATATACTAAAAAAAAGTTACTTTAGTTCTCACCTCGAGCCTCTGCAGCACGTGAGCTGATGGATGAATGGATGTTTAGTTCATTCTATTTTGTTGAGAACTCAGTCAATGCCAATAACTGTATCACAATGAAGCAAAAGAAGAATACCGAACCAAAATATCTTCACCATTCATTTATATTTAATTTACTTCATTAATTACTTTTCCCTGCAACCATAACCATGATTAGTGGCTACATGATGGATAGAAGCAGCTAAGCTCATTTTGCCCATTACGAAGCATTCAAAATTTATTTCTGTGTTGTCATCAAAGTATTTAATTCATCTGTTATGTCATTAAGCTTTTTTTTGCCAAAACCACCTTAGCCTGTGTAAGATTTTGTCATTAACATCACACAGCCGGAACCGTTTTTCTGGAGCCAGCATAGCTTGCTGATTGGTTGATGCCTACAGCCATAGCTTGTTGATTGGTTGATGCTAACAGCCATAGTTTGCTGATTGGTTGACGCTTACAGCCATAGCTTGCTAATTAATTGACACTTACAGCGATACCTTGCTGATTGGTTGACCACAAGCACCAGCGCCAACATCAACTTACGTGGAAGTGCAGAAAAAAAATACAGTGGAGCAAAAACTGAGCAGATAGAGTTGTTTTGCACGTCAATTAGATTTAATGCGTCGGTTAATGCATTTTTTGCATTCGCCACGATAGTTCTGTATCAGAAAATTAGATCGCTAACCGAAATACTTTTGCCAGTGATGAAACCTACCAGCACGTTTTTCTATACTGTGCTGGCCAGATTTAATAAGAATCATGAAGACGTCGCATGAACATGTCGACTTATTTATCCTTCGTTGCTTTGGTGTGGGGGTGCCGAATCGTATGAAATTATGTCTGAAGTTTAGCCTATTAACTTTTTGCACCTCCCATGCTTATTTAGCTTAAAGATCCTGGTTCATGTTGTGAGCTGCGAAAGTGACACACGAACGTGGCCAGGAGCTTCAAAAGTCCCTGGTCGAGACAACTTTGCTTGTTGTTTCTTGCTTGAGTGCAAGAGCCAGCTAGTGGTCTGAAGCAGGCACTGTATGGCGTCTAAGCCGTCAGGGATAACCACAGGTGAAACAAGCCAATTAGATCACAGGAAAACCAACTTGCTGACACCAATCCGAGGCACCAGAGCCTCTCTGAGCTGAGACCAGCTATGGGACAGAAGGGTTGCCATTTCTCTCTGCTGCTCTTCTCACCGGTACAGGTAGGAGCAAACTGCCTTAAACCCGCAATACCCTTTGCTAGTTGAGGTTCACGTACATTATGGCTGCTCTCCGTGTGGCCCACTATCTGCATTGGTAGGGCATTTGTTGAATTTTTCACACCATAGAGGGCAGACAAGCAGGCAAACTGACACTGTTCCCTGCTCTCTTAAACCCGAGTCCCTACTTTTACAATTTGAGTCAGACTGCTACAGTTTTTAGCCTCACAAGAGCTCTTAATCAGGCCACCAGGAATCAAAACTTATTTTCAAGTAATATATAAGGGGTGGCATTGTGGTTAATGAGTCGGGTAATTCAGGTCCACAGAGTAAAAGTCCAGATCGGGATTTTGTTTCAACCAACCAGTTGACTCCTCTGTGTGTGTGACTCTTTATGCTCAACTGGTTTATTGAAACAAAACCCCGGTCTGGACTTTTACTCTGTGGACCTGAATTACCAAACTATGGTTATCACTGGGCCCTCTCACCTGAGCGGCTTGAAATCCTAATGCCAAAAGTGCTGCTTGTATTTCCTCCTTGTACTCTGGATTCCTTCTGCAGTCCAAACTTGAAAAGGTGTCTAAGTATAATAGTGTCTCTAAATTGCTCATAATCAGAGGTGGAAACCTCAGGTCCAGAAAGTACCAAATCCAGACCAATATTTTGTTCCAGCCAACCAGCTGAATACTGTTTGACTGTGACCCTTTAAATTTGTACTTTATGAACTGAACTTTTCACCTCTGTTCATTATCCCAAAGTTTCATCTAGGGATTAATGTCTATCTACCTGTGTGTCCCCCACTCTATGTCCTGTGTGGAAACCATGTACTGGTTAAGTGGTTTTTATAGACAGATGGAATTTTTTTTGTATTTTGACCAACAGTAAGTGAATCTTGTCTCCTTTTATTCTGCTCAGGCCAACCTTGTGCTGTCCCCACCGTCACTGTCGCTTCCCGTCCGAAGTCCCGAAGGCAGATTGCATCCTAGACCCCCCCCTGCAAACCCCCCCAGCAGGGAAAACACGCCCGGCACCTTTGAGAGGCCAGCAGAGGGCACTGTGCTGCCCAATTTCAACAAGGTGAGAAGCCTCGTACAGCTTTGTCAGCATCAGAGCTGAATGCTGTAATTCACTGGCCTAGTTTGTACATAGAATGAACTTTGAAGTGTACTGTGTGGTTTGGAGGGAATGATATAAGGTCTATCATTTCAAAGCCCCTTGTTGACATAACAGCTACCTGGAGTAGCCTATTGTCTTTTATAGGTACCCTGTAAGCCCTCAGTAAGCCTGCCCTGCCTCAGCGGTGCCTGGTCATGTGACATCAGTGGTTGTCACATAATCTCCTTAGCCTAGTTTGCCTCCTGTCGCAATGGCTGCCTGACCGCAGAGCCTGCAGTCACCTTGTGACATCGCTCTCGCATGTGCACACACTGCAGTTACTAGTCACAATGCCGGCTTGAGCTCTCATGTCTTTTTATGTTATTTATAAATTATTATAAGTTTTACTGAGGTTTCTGTGTATACTGTGTTCTAATAGCTGACTCTACGGCTGTTGCCACTAATGACTGTGTCGTCACGCCTCCTTCCCTCACCTTACCCAGCATACATAACTAATTCCTGGCTGCATGGTCCTAGGGGCGCCCCCGGCACTCAGTGAAGCGACGCCCCCCCACCAGGCAGCACAGGAAGTCTTACATAGAGGAGCAGGGCACAGAAAGTGGGGCGTCCTCATTCATAGGAGGAAGCGAGGAAGAGCAGCTGCCCGGAGCCCCTTTGGAGAAGTCGCCGGAGACCGCTGAGGTCGATGGCTCCGCGTCGACTGCCGGAGCCGAAATCGACGGGGTCAGCCCGGGGGTCCGAGACGAAGGTTCTGTCTGTCCAACGGAAAGCACGGAGAAGGAAGAGGTCGTCCCAGATGGCGACTGTGAGAAGATTCCGGCAGAGATCCACTCGGCCAGTAGCCATGAGCCTGAGCTAAGAACATGCCTAGGAGAATTAACAGAACAGATAGTGAGTGTTAGCTTTTCATCGTGTGCTTCTCTCATGCCGCACATCTGCACAACCTGCCGATTGTCACTTAGCTACTGGATTATTATATTACTGTATATTAAAATAACATTCTATAACAGAATAATTACATCACACTATAAATAAAAAGTGATGTTATTTTAAAAGACATCGCACCTTATGCATTTATGCATGTACTTTAATTGGGAAATGCCAGAATAGCATTGTTTTTTGTTTTGTTTTTAAATACTATGTACCACAGTGAAATGACTGGACAGTATAATCATATTGAAAATGAGATACTGGCCAAACCTAGTGCTGTTGGGTGGGGGTTAGGGTGTGGTGGAGAGGATGTGGTCAAATTTTCCGACCGGGTGGGGCGGGGTTGTCGCTAATTATACTGCTGTTGAATAGAGGGATGTCAGGTTTGTGGGGAGCTTGCTGTCAATCTGTGGGAGACACTGGGAGTTTCTAGGAGGGGGGGGGGGGGGTGTGCACCTGCTTTGAGCTTCAGTACCATTAGGTTGAATTATATAATAAAGTGATGCTTCTCTTAAGGAATGAATGTCTCCGTCTGAAGTAATATGAGAATCTTCCTTCTTTCTGTGTTTTTGTTAATAACTTGTTAATATCCCGTCTGTATTTCGTAGGAGTACCAGCCAAAGAGCCTTGGAGACTGATATGGATAATTGGAGTCCTGTTTGGAGGAAACCAAACCCTCGCTCATGTATGACCCCACCAGCCGGGCTGTGCTCATCCTGACCTGCTGACCCTGGAAAAGCAGAGCAGAAGGGGGACATTTTGGGCAAATGACTAATCAGTTGTAATAGTTTATGTTCCCGCATCTTATGTTATTATCTTACAATATATAATATTTGGTTTATTTTTAGTGGATTGCAAAATGGCGCTGAAAGTTTTGAAGATAAAACGAATCCAAGGAACCTTCCAACAAATTTCAGGGAATTGATGCGACCGTTACGTCAGAGAACACTGCTATTCAGTGTATCCTGACTATTACTGGAGCGAATCAGTATTCTGTGTGATAAATGTAGGGTGGTAAAACAATGAGAGTTGGGCTTTAGGGATAGATAGGGTTTGCTTTTAAATACAAAAAAAGAGTCATACATCCTGAAGCTTTCAATGTGGAGACCTGGGCCGAAGGTAACTTTCTGAAAAAGCTGAAAATGTTCTCAAGGATTTTTTACCATTGGCTTGGACACAAGGGGCATAACTTTGACTGAAAGTTTGGGGGGGGGGGAGAGAGAGAGAGAGAGATCTCCACCCATTACAGGGGAAACATGAATATTGGAGGGGGGTTGTATTCGCTGGTTTTGGTTTATTGGGAGGGGCTACAACCCCCCTCCATCCCCCCTGTAAATTACACCCATGCTTGGACACAATATTTTGATAAGATCTCAAAGCTACAGCATGGTTGTCCAGCAGAGGGCAGTAGGTCCCTGTTTTCCCTCCTGTGAGTTACATTCTTAAGTCAGGATACTTGCATTGTGAACTTCACTTCCCCTCCCGAATGGTACATTAAAGGGGAGCCCCTTGCTGGACATTCTTACCATTTTCAAGAACAGGCAAATTGGTTTCTCTACCAAATTGACGTCAATGACACCTGTAGTACTGCTGTCAATCTCTTACACTGAACACATTAAACCCCAATAGAAAATTGCCTCTTTGAACAGCATAATATCTGAACAAAAAAAGCAGAGTATTTAAAATGTGAATCGTTATTTAAGGTGCTCTGTATTAGTGCCACACTGTGCACACTACATAGCTTGTGGAGCACAGGTTTGGTGTGGCAAAGCTGCCAGAGCAGAGCTGGTCTTAGAAGTATCAGGATTGCCAACTCTCACACATCTGGCGTGACACTCGTGCTTTTAAGAGTCTAACGCTTGCGTAATAAATCTTACGCTCACATCTATATTGTTTCACGTAAACGTAAAATTAGAACATCAAAAGTGTTGGGGCAGTTTGCAAACCCTACAGACCTTTTACAAGGTAATAAAATGATTACATGTAAATGCGTGAACACATGTGTGCAGACTTGTCTCCAAAAGCTCACTTCTGCCAACTGACCAAAGTTGGCAACCCTGAAATAGGCTACGACATTATGTCCCCCCCCCCAATGAGCAGCATATGGAGAGCCGAGGCCCTGCTGGTGTGCTTCTCTGACCGGTAGCAATCGGCAGCCGGTGCCTTCCAGCAGGGCACGAAATGACTAGAATTACCTGTGATATATGCGCATCCATTTCACCATATGGTGGCTCTAAGTCACGCTGCCAAAGGACATGACCGGAGGATGTCTTCGTTAACAGCTTCATGAAATGCATTTCAACTGGCAGGTGAACAGCTGTTATGATTAGATTCTTCAAAACGTGTTGGAATCGGGTGAGACGCACACTATTTGGGACCAGCAGCATGTAAAAACTTGCCGCATAACATACACAACAGTAAATAACATCACAACTATATTCAAAAGTAGAACACTTATTATGTAAGATGTATTTAAATTTGTTTCAGACTAAATCTTAAAAAGAGAAACTGCCGTTCATCCCCCCGTAATCCCCATTAAACGAAAATTGAAGGAATGGAAAAATTAAATAGTTCAGTAACATTCTACCACTAGGTGGCGGAAGCGTTATATTTGATTGTGACGAGTCATATAATGTACGTTTTCCCACACTTAGGAGCAGAATATACCATTAGGAATATGTCGAAAGATATTTGCAGGAAGTGATATTTTCCTTGTATCTCTTACTGCATAGTGCGCAGAAAAATGTGTTAGAAAGGAACGTGAAAGCAAAACAAAAAGAAATTGACTTTGACTTAAACACAGGGGCGTAGGACATGGTGGTCCGGGGGGTATATGTATAAGATTTGGCTTCATTCCTCCCCCCTAAAAACAGGCTGGTATAATCACACACACACACACACACACACACACATATATATATATATATATATATATATATATATCTAGCTCTCTCCTGCGCCCTTGCTTATACGTATAACAAGCGATCTATCCATTTATGGTAGTGTTAACTGTCGTAGATGGGAAGACTGACACCACACGCTTAAGTGTGTGAATACAGATGAATGTGAGAACTTTTTATATTTAAGAAAAATAAATTCATAATGAATCTGAGGTTTTCGTTTAGTTCTTATAATATGAATATAATATGAATTCTGAATATATGGGTGTGGAAAGTCAGCGGAAGAAGGAAGAAAGAATCGCTTTTGGATTGTTCAAGATAACCATCTACTGTACGACTCGTGACAAAGCACGTTCCTTGGACTTTGTGCTCCGTCATTTTGAACTGCCCCGTTCATTTATATGGAATCTTCAGTTCCCTGAACAATAATTAAACCAGAGAAATATTCCAGAACAAATAGTATTTAAACAAACTGATAAGTCTTTTCTGTGGAATCACAATGGAATCACTCACTTGTTACTATGAGTTGCTTATCAGCGCAGTTGTAGTACTTTCAGTTTTGTACGGGTGCATTTTCTTACTATCCGATTAACGCTCCCCCTCCCGCCCTACCAGACAGATAGACATCCGACCTACGCCTATAGCGCATTACACACATACCAACAAAGTTTGGCGAAACGCACATCAATTCGGAATAAGCTCAAGCAGGGATGGGAGGCGATTGATGTTATATTCGTGGTTTTGCGCAACTATGTATTACTTGAGTTAATCTACTTGTACTAAGAGGAATCTTGAAGGAATACTTTCGGTATAACCAAGCAGTGGGAATAACTCATTCTTCCGGGTGTGTATTTATAACCTTAAATTACGGGATCCATACGTTCGCAATCAAAAAATGAACGACATTATGTTAGAATCCAAAGGAGCTGAAACGAGCACTTCCCAAGAGAATAATAACACGCTAACAGAAAATGGTGCCAAGGAACAGGTAAGTGTAAGATTGACGGCGGTGGGATTGCTGCGTGCAAGTGCCGCTGGGGTGCGTGACCCGTGAACGGTGCTATATAGCCTGGAAAAGAGCGAAGCAAAAAGACATAGTTATGCCCTAACAGTGGAAATGTCATTCGGGTAAACTGCAGTGGGAATTAAGGTAATGCGAATTACAAAATAGAGCCAGCAGTATAATGCCAAATGGCAGCGTGTCGGCACAGACCGGCGCCCGTGTTTGCGAGACTGTTTATATTCTCACGGACTTCGGCGTCACCGATCCGGGTTCGGGGTAACAGCCTTGACCCGGACCAGCAACTTGACTCTGCGGATAAGCGAAAACAGCGTTAGTTTATTTCATTTATGTATTTAAGAAGAAATTCAAACAGTGATTTTTATATTTGGCTCCTGTAGCCAAATAAAGTTGAAGTTATTGCTTCACACCGGGTGAGTTAATGAGGTTTTTTTTTTTCCTGGAATCGGTGTGGGTGGGGGTGTGCTTGGTATTTCTGTGACGGATTTAAGCTTTAATTGAAATATGGGGTTCCAATAATAGCTGTAATATCAATGACACCCCCTGGTACTTTGTCGATGGGGGGTAATGATCCGTAGCCACGCCCCTGAGGTTATTTATTGTAGGATCGGAACTGTTCAGTTACATTACAGCAAAAGACGCTGTCCTTGTGCCCTTGGTGGGTGGCGATGGCTCATTAGCTCATTTGTGCAGCTGCGGAATAGATTCAGGCCAATATGCCCAAATGTTTATTGTGTGAGCAGTGGCGGTTCTAGACCAAAATCACCAGGGGGGCCGAGGTGGGGCCAGTGTGTTTTTAAGGGGGGCACATTTA
>JABFDZ020000040.1:6365877-6381503 GCA_019775955.2 Pollimyrus isidori | reverse complement strand
GGGGCCATAACAGGGGCCAAGAGCAATTCTACAGGGGCCCTGGCCCACCCTGGCCCCCGTCTAGAACCGCCAATGTGTGTGAGATTTCCAAATTATATCAGGCGCTTCTGTAAAACTCTTTCGAAATGAGTTTGTGATTATACCAGTCAGTACTGCATAAAATAGGTGTTTCAGGATACTAACTTGTCTAAACAATGCACAAAAACACAGAGGGAAAGATGTAAATTGCAGTAGATGTTTTAAAGGTTTCATTCATTACTATACACTCCTATGGTTCTCCAGTTTTCATCTTTGTTACCGAGATAATAGTGAACTTCAACTGAAAACACAAACGTGCATTTACTTGTTTCCACAGGAAAACGGAGACGGGTTCCGTCAGGACACGCGTAATAACCCCGAGGAAATGGAGTTGCTGGTACAGTTTGAGCTCTTGATGCGGGCTTGTTCATTAAACTAAGTGTGTTTGCCATGACAACCACTAGCTGTTACTTAAACAACGAAAGGTCACCAATGAAACCTAATTATATATCTGTGTGTGCATGCGTGTGTATATGTATGTATGTGTATATATAATAGGCCTATGTATGCATGTGTGTGATATATATACGGACGGTTGGCATGCGTGCGCATGTGTGACCACGTGCACCGTGACACTTGATACGCTTGACGCATTCCTTGACGTGGAATGACGTGATCGTTTACTCATAGGGTGCCTGTAATGGACTTCAACTTGCCGGCGACGTTGGCGATCACGGCACTGCTGCAGCACAAGTAAGCAACCAGAGAATGAGCCCTGTTTTGTATGGAACGCCATTGGAGTATAAGCTATGAGACAGAATACGTCTCGACACGGCATTGCCCCCTATATACGTCAACACGCCGCATTTTTTATGGGAAGCCCAAAGGGTCAAAACTTGTTAAGAATACACTACATGGACAAACGTATTGGGACACTTGGCCATGACACCTACAGTAATATCCATGACATACCATTATAAACCCATAGGCATCAGTATGGAGCTGGTCCCTCCTTTGCAGCTATAACAGCTGCCACTCTTCTGGGAAGGATTTCCACGGGATTATGGAGTTGGGTGTGTCTGTGGGAATTTTTGCCCATTCATCCAGAAGAGCATTTGTGAAGTCAGGCACTGATGTTGGACATGAGGACCTGGCTCACAATCTCCGTTCTGGTTCATTCCAAAGGTGTTTGATGGGGCTGAGATCAGGGCTCTGTCTAGGCCAGTCAAGTTCCACAATAACTAACCCAACCATGTGTTTATGGGCTCTGCTTTGTGCACTGTGACACCACCCTGTGGTCTGCCAATTCACGGCTGTGTTTGTTTTTTCTAAACGCTTCCACTTAACAATAATATCAGTTACAGTTGATTGTGGAATATCTAGTAGGGAAGAACAGTTCATGAACTGACTTATTGCAGTGGTGGAATTCACTGAGCTCTTCAGAATGACCCATTCTTTCACAAATGCTTGCCAACCTAACTGCCTGACTAGGTGGTTGATTCTATACACCTGTGACAATTGGTCTGGATGAAACGCTTGAATTCAATGATTAAGAGGTGTGTCCCAATACTTTTGCCCATATAGTGTGTGGGGACAGTGTGAAATGGGACGTTCTCGTTTACCTCACCCCTGTATCATCAAGACGAACAAGATGTACGAGCCGCATTTCACTAGAGGAGAATTCAACCCACTTTCTAAGCCAGTGTTTTCTCTGCAAGGCGTGTACTTCACACGTGCTTGGCCTGAACATGCTGTCTGCATCGCTGCTTGCGGCCAATTCTTAATTCTTACTGGTGCCGCTCGCACCGGAAAAATTCGATCCGTCTGCAGAATGCAAGCCAAAATAAAGTGAAACTAAACTAACTAGATGAAACTAAGTATAAACAAGTGTGAAATACCTGACTGATGGGGGCTGGCTCAGTCTCCAGGAAGCACCATGTCTTTTGCACAGAGATACAGGACTTCCTGTACCAAAAGGGTCAAAACTCGTTCACTTCTGACATTAACATGCTCAAAATTTACATCATCCTGCAAATTTGCACCTGTTAACACATTTTCATGCCTTAACACGTACGTAATACACTTGTCTGTTAACATGTCGAGATGGGTTCTGTCTCACGTTTGATACCCCCATTCCATCCCATGGTTTTGATGCTGCTGTATGCTATTGCATTTTCCCTTCTAATTTTCTCAATCTGCTTATTCAAAAATATGTTTTATGTTTCTATTCAGAGCTGATTCCATTTCTTGCTTCTTCACACTTCTCTGTAAAACAAACAACTACTAGCTATTGAAGCTGGTTATTTATCCACGCTTTGACGATACAACATTGTGTACATTGAGAAATTCTTTTTTTTCATAACTGGATTTCGACAATAACTATAACAGCAATTAATGTGTTATGTTTCTCTTGCCACAGGCAAATAACGATTATCAGCAAATAACGATCTCAGGGAATCTCAGTTTAGACAAACTAAACCATTGTACTGTAAGTCAGGGTTTGTTCTGGATCCTGATTATTTGTGCATTTACTGAATAGTTGTTGCTAGCATAGCAGGGATTGCAGTGTCCACCATCTGCTTCGCATTGTGCCGCACTGTGGCTGTAACCATCTCAACACACTCAAGTGTTGTTTTGCAGAATTAATGAGACTCAGATGTGGTCCGAGTCTCCCAGGGATGTCTGTGCTGAGATCAGCTGGTACAGGAGTATAGTCTTTCCTGATCCTTCATTACCATTTTTTTCTAGAATATCCATAAGCCAAACTTGAGTCAAACCCACTTTCAGAAATCAAGTCTTAGGCTGACAAATAAATGCGTCTAAATAAAGTTCATCTGTGTAAAGTAGCTGTTGCAGCAGAAATGCTTTCTTATTGCTCTTGTACTCTGTCTCCTTGAACTTTCATATACCCGTTTGGTCTTAGTTTATCTGTCTTTCATTTCCTCTCTCACTTCCTTTCATTGTATTTTTTCCTCCCTCTCTCTCTCTCTCTCTCTCTCTCTCGATGGTTCCCGGCCAGCAGCATCTCGCTGTTGCCCTTCTCGGTTCCTTGTCTCTCTAAGCTCGCCATCCACCAGCCCTCTGCTTTTGGCAGCTGATCACCAGCTCTCCAGATGCCTTTGCATTACGTGAACATGAAGCAAGGTGGGAATTAAGCAAAAAAATGTTTTGGTCTGACCTGAATTCCAAAGTTTGTAACGTAACAAACACTTGTGCATGTTCTTCTTAGGGGCAGCCAGCCCAGAGCCTATGGAATGAACTGAACAGAATAATCATCTGGAAGCTCAAACTCTGGATGATCATACTAATCATTCTTCTGGTAATCTTCTTGGTCATCCTGTTGTCCCTAGTCCTCTATTCAGGTATGGGGCAAACACATCTGTCAAGCAGTGATACCAAGAATATATTTACATGCTTAAAAGCTTTGAAACTACTGCTCTGGTAAATTGAAGTTTTATTCTCAGTTTGAAAGAATAAATATTACAATTGGTATTAATAATGGTGACAATGAAAACAGAGTTAATGAGATGTTTAAGGATCTAAAATAGTCTTTGCACATAAAGTTTTGCAGGTTCTCTGTGCAAACTTTCTGAAGGACGTCAATTTAAATCGCACCGGTGTGTTTGAATTGAAGAAAGGCGATTGCTAAGCAGCTGAGAGAACATCGATAACCCTGTAGTTTGTACTGTTTGTCTGCGAGGCTCTGGTCTTATTTACTTCCCTGGTTGACAGTGGTGTATCAAGATGAGGATGAAAAGTTTGACCGAGGATCATTTGTGGTCCAACGCCCTTTCACTGGTACCTTCAGGCTTATAAACCAGAAATACACTGCAGATCTGAGCTTAATGAAGTCGCCACAGAGCCAGCAGCTTTCAAGTCATCTCCAGAAAAAGGTCAGCCTATGGTCCATTTGCTGTGGTTCTCGCTAATGCCGGCCGCACTAAATGCTTGCTATTTCACAGCTGCTGCATTTTAAAGTTGGAGGAGTGTAGTTGCACCCTTACTGCCAGAGTTGGGTAATTCAGGTTCAGAGTGTAAAAGTCCAGACCGGGGTTTTGTTTCAATCAACCACTTGAGCATAAAGAGTCACAGTCACAGAGAACTCATTGGTTGAAACAAAATCCCGGTCTGGACTTTTACTCTCAGGGCCTGAGTTCCCCTGCTTACTGCAGCATTGAGGAATGTGCTTCATTATCTCATTCTCTCTCCTTCTTTCCAACTTAATACTTCCCTGCTGCCCAGCTGGATGACATCTACACATCCTCCCCGGCCCTGGGTCGATACTTCTCCAGCGTGCATGTAACAAACTTCAGGTGAGCCCCATGAAACCCAGACGGAGGTCTTGATGCAGAAATGTGTTTGAGAGCGGAAGCCACTGTACAGCGCTGCTGTCATCTCCCCCAGCAACGGCAGCATCACGGCGCACTTCTGGTTGATGTTCCACATGCCTCAGGATCATGCTGAGCTGGTCCGGCACACATTGAGCAGGCTTATGGTGAACAGCGTGCTTCGGCAGAGCCTGTATGAGCAGGAGATCGAGCCCTGGGAACCGCTCTACATCGATCCTGCCAGTGTGCGCGTGACAGGTGAGTCACTGGTGCTTGGCGCACAGGCAGATAAGAAGCCACCTGGACAAACTTGCAGGTCCTGGGCTGTTCATCTCATAATGTCGGCTTTTATCATGTTTGGCACGAGTCAGGTGGTTAACGGCAGGAGGCCCCCTCTTAACGGGAGCGTTATATCTGGTAGGCACATCTGGCCTCCCAGGTGAGGCTGTTTATCCACACTGAGCCTGCCGCTTAGATGTCCCCGCGTGCGACGGCAGTTTCAAAATGTTAACAGGAAGCGACGCGTAGCGACATGACGGCGAACGATCTGCATTAGCGTTTCTGCAGTTGTTGATTTGAGGAATGCATAATCAAAAAACGCATGGGAGGAATGCCGGGTGTGTAAGGGAGTGAAGAAGTGGCCAGAAGAGTGTGGCAACCTCACCATGACACCTGCATGTGCTTGCTGAACATTCCATTCCAAAACCATGGCCCCCTAACATGAAGTCGGTCTCCCTTTCATCGCTGTAAGGTTTTCCACTAGATTTTGGAGCACGGTTGTGGAACTTTGAGCCCATTCAGCCAAAATGGCATAGGGCAGGTCAGGCACTGATGTTGGACAAGGCGGCCAGCTTTGCAGTCGGAGGTGCAGTTCATCACTAAGATGTGCGTTGGGATTGAGGTCAGGGCTCTGTGTGGGCCAGTCTAGCTGTTCCATGCAAACCATGGATGTATTGAGCGTAGGGGCACAGTCATGATGGAAGGGGAAAAGGCCTTCCCCAAACTTTTGGCACGAAGTTGGAAATACCAAAGCGAATCGTCCATAATGAGCACATGAGCAGGAAGGGTCTTCTGGCATCTGAAACCCCGAAGTCGAATCCTGCACAGAGAGCATCAGTTTTTAGGAGTCTTACTGCTTGTTCTGCTGATACCTTGTGTTCCATCAAATATCTGACTTAATAATTAATTGACTATTATCTTATTGTGTGTGTATAAAAAGGATTAAAGAAAGTGTAAGAAATGTTACAATTAATTGTTTTTCAAGAGCAGCATTCAGGACAGCCTTGATCCCAGTGTCACTGTATACAAGATATTTTACTGTAAATATTTAACAGTGATATTAAGAATGATAATGTTTTTATTTCAGTTGGTTTCAGTAGCGATTATTATTTTTGTTTATAGTTCATTTTTGTAACTTGTTTCAGTTTATGAAAATGTTTTCTTGTTTTGGTCTTTAATGATGGTCCTGGCTTCCATTGCTCAGCAGTCCACTGGTGAGGTGTGTTACAGTGGTTACCGCTGCACTTGCTATTGGGCGTAGTGACTCAGTCATGGTAACTCTGTCCATAAGGCTTGGAATGGACGGTTCTTACTCTGACAGCTGCCCGAGGCACTTTGAAACTCTGTTAAGGCGATTACTATTATCATTTTTTTTATTTTATTTTTTTTGCCTCAGCACTCTGCAGTGCCGGTTTGTCAGCTTTTCTGTCTCGCCTCTCCATTGTTGAGTTATGGTTGCTCCTTGACGCTTGCGTTTCTTCAAAACAGAACTAGCAGCGGACCGGGGCAGGTCTGACAGGGCAGAAATTCGATCATGTGATTTGTTGCAATGGTAGCATCATATGATGGTGTCAAGTTCAGTCACGGGGCTTCTCAGTGCGACCCATTCTGCTGCCATTGTTTATCTGTGGAGACTGAGTGGCTGTGTGCGTGACTTATTGCTTTATGCTAGCAATGGGTGTGGCTTAAATGGCCGAGCTCAATAATCAGAAGGGGTGCTCATATACTTTTGGCCGAGCAGCGTATGTTTATGCTTCCATTAGGAAGCACACAATTTCCACAGCAGCAATATCAATCTCAGCAGTTGAAACAAGATCCATTGGTTTCCTCCATGGGGAACTTAATTTGTTACGTTAGCATTCCAGTCCTCTGTGAAGTTAGGCTGGTACTGTGGATGAGGGTTTACACAGTAGGTACTACATATGTTACTTGTTAGCAAGAAGTACACATGAGATACATCATCAGGAGGGACTGACATTTTAATTTCTCTCCCTTACAGTCGGGAATACCACATTGAATGGCCAATCGAGTGACTGTAAGTATAACTGTTCAGAGATGTTAAACTTTCAGCACCTGTACAGAATGTCATCGGTCTTATTGTCATGTGATTATAAATTTGATTAGATTTCATTCGTTTTTTTGCAGTTACGTCTTAAAGCTACAGATATGAGAAGTTTGCATATAGAACCAAGTATAAGACAGACACCTCCGAAGATCTGAAGTGAAAGCAAGGAGATGGAAACCAGTGGCACCCAGTTTACACTAACATTTGTGAGCAAAAAGAAGTGCCACAGTCAGGGAACTTATAGGAATTGTTTTTTTCCAAATACACACAGACTGGCCCTTGATTTTGGGCATTGTGGAATCAAAGAGCATGAACAGAGGAGCAGCCTAAATGAAGAAGCTGCTATAAAGAGCAGATTCTCAGTCTCCTTTACTACTGTGTGTATGTGGGGCATAAACGGGATCTGCCAGCATTTACTGAGGTAGCTTGTAAATATGGGAATATGTAAATGACTGTCCTTTGCTGATTTGGTGCGATTAGAGGATCATAAATGGTGCTCTTTGGATTTTATAAAAAGAATATAGTATAATATACAGTATGTATGAAAGGATGGGTAATTTTAAACTATAGTGACTAAAGTTATTCTTTTTATAATTTTTTAAAATAAAGTTTATTACTTGATTTTTCTGTTTGCCACATACTTTTCAGGGTTGGGGGTGGGTGAGGGGACTGGAGTCAGGTAGCATAGGTACAGGGTATATCCTGGATGGGAAGATTCCAATGTACTATTTGCATTAATCAAAAGTGATTATTTTTCCTAATTACAATGAGGTTAAATGCCCAGTAGAGGGTGAACATGAGCTCATGCTTTGCAGTATCGCAAACGGTTTGCATCAGAGGCGGTGCAACCAAATGAAGAAGTTTGTGACGAACGCTTGTGCATGTTGTTCTTAGTGGAGCGCAGTCAAGGGCTGATGGAATGAACTGAACAAACTCGTTTGCGGACAGTCGGTGGATGAGCCTCTGTATTTGGGATCAGAAGGTCACCAGTTCAACCCCAGCCTTGGCATGTCCTGCGTTCCTTGGGCAAAGCGCATGACCCGGCTCTCTGTGCGCCACAACAAGTGGCTGCTCTTCCCTGCTCTCATGGAGCTCAGGATGGGGGTGATGCATATCCATGATTGCGGCAGGGATTTAAACTTTAGGTTGAGAATGCAGATTCTCCGACCTCGATTACTGTGTGTTAGCCCATCTAAGTTCTCAGAATAAGGAAGTTTGCTCTAATCTGAAACCTCTAATTAGCATTTGGGGTCATTCTAGCTCAGGAGTGTGCCTTTAAGAGGACAGGGAGATGTTCCGATGTGTCTTATTCACATAATACTGTCAATTTCATTATCACCATAACTGGATATATGTGGATAGCTATTCACGCATATACGGTTAGCTATTGATGCATAGTACAGACCAACAAGCACTTAGAGAGGCTTCTAAGTGCTTGTATTTTGGAACGTTCCTTCTCCTCTGTCACTCCTGGAATCTTGTCCACAGATCTCTTACCAATTGGAGATTTGCTAAAAGAGAATTTTTTCATTTTAGCTTGACTGCAAATGCATACATGTTGTGCAGAAAAATAATCAAGGAAAAATTAAGTGACTTCTGGGCTGTAACAGGAAACGCTCATTAGTGTGGTATTAGTGCTATGACGTTACTTATGCTGCTGAAGATTTACACTGTTTGCTTTAATAGAATGGATTATGTAAAATGCAGCACTGTCAAAAGATGGAAATAATCTTAATCCTATAGGTAGGCCTTATCTGTTTTGACAAACACTATCATCCACTTGCTTTTCTCCATGCTGCAGGGAGATCCAGGCATTGCACTCGGGCAGTCTGAGCCCTCTGTGCCATTACAGTCCTGAGCCACATTCACACACACAGCAGTACTGGGGCAGCCCGAGGGGCGGAGTTACCTTGCAGGGAGGCTCCACATCCCCCACCATTCCCCAAGGTGTTTCCGTTTCCCCAGAAGGAAGCTTCAGTTATCCCATTAAGGGTGCTTGTTTGCTTTTCTGAGGCCAATGGCTTAAGAGGGTTAGGGTTAGGCTGTTGGAGTTCATAGCCTCCTCGAAGGGACCAGGAGACGCACATCCCCCTGCGGGAGACATGGGTGCGCAGGGCTCCAACCTGGACGATGTTCTGGCTGAGGACATGCACCACTGGTACAACAAGTTTATGAGGGAGTCGCCCTCGGGACTGATCACGCTGTTTGAGCTGAAAAGCATGCTGGGATTGCAGGGAATTACACAGGAGGCCAGCAGCTATGTGGACCAAGTCTTCCTCACCTTCGACATGAACGGGGTGAGGCTTTTAAATCCTCGGCACGCTCGCCTGCCACATTTAGCTGGATGCTGTTAATGAAAGGAAACAGATGTTATTGACAGATGCGCAGTAGTGCTGCCATATCTGCAGGCAACACATTCCATCTCTATTATATACACATATATAACGTGATTTTCGTGTATATTTGGTAAAGTTTAATTGATGAATTACCCACAGTGACACATTACCAATGTTACTTACAGTACATTGTACATAATTATGGAATACCATAGAGTACTGAACTCTCTCAAAGGGATTCTGACGTTATTGCCTAATTCTCAAGAGACAATGGTGCAATGAGAAAATATTATGTATCAAGGGATGACGGAACGATGAAAAAACATATTGTGACATATTTTACAATTCTTTTAAAAGCACAGATTACTGAAATCGCCGCTATGCAAGGCACTGAAAATGTAAACATGATTCTCTATTTGTCAAACCCTGAAAATGGCCTGGACTTTATGGTGCAGGGATATTAAGCTAGCACTTACTGCACAGAGCATTTCTTAGCATGGTATAATTATAGTAGTGACGTTATTATGGTGTGACACAAAATGTTCATGAAAATAGTGAACATTGCACCACTTTAAAGCGAAATGCTCAAAACATTTCTGTAGGATGCCTGTCACTCTGTGTCTTAGCCGTATGCTAAGACGTCTTGATTGACGTCATGATGTCTTGATTTCCTCAGCATTTAACATATCCAGTGTTTGTTGTATGGATAAGCTCTTAAACTGCAAACTTTCCAATGTCAGGTTATGGCTGCATTCCGTTTACCTTGCGGGACAGGAGCTGGGAATCACGCCACACCCCAGTTAACCGCGTTCCAGTTACAAGAAGTCATGAAGTCTTTTGGCGTTTCCAGTGACCTATTTTTTTTAAAAAAAAAAGAAAAAAAAGGAGGATTTCTTGCTTAGTGGACAAGCTGGCGGATTTAAGGTGCCCCAGTTTAGATGGTCTTTATTTTTTGTTCACTTACAATTAGCCCAGAGTACCTTAAATCCAACAAGTGATCTGGTTATCTGCTTTCTGAAACAGGATCTAGTTTTAACCCAGTTCATTGTTACCCAATTTTACCAAAATCAATTGATGACAACACATTACGCAGTATTTTGCACATACGAAGGCCATAGCAACATGTTCACAGATAGCAGTTGGACAGTACTACTGTGTTTGGCCAATTTAATGAAACAGAAATAAAACATAATTGCTAATAAGCGGTATATACCTACAGCTTTCAATTCTGTTGGTAAAGGGCACAGCCATCTTCCATACTGAGGTCGTGGGTTGCAAGGATCCCTCGGACTTTGAGTCAGAATTCCGATTTCAGGCGAAGTCCCAGCTGAAATTTCTGGCTGGGAACCCGGAATTTCTGACTACCAGTTCAAATGGGATGCAGCATAAGTGATGAGGCTGTCCCAGTGTTCAGATGACCTGGCCGCGTAGAGAGAATAGGCGTTTCATACCGTAGCATCTTAGTTCCCTAGTTGTGCAGGTTTGCAGAAGCGAGTACTTTCACTTTTTGTGGTTTGTGGTTTTCATTGAGTCTGTGATTTGATGTACTCTAGGTATTTCTAGGCTCTGTGTTTGCATTGGTCAGCATTACAGTGTAGTTCTGGGAGAAATTAGGTTTCAAAATTCACAGTTTGTGGTCTTTTCTGTGCAAGTGGCCACTATGTGGTCCAGGCAATTCCTGATGAAGTTTTCGGTTGGCACTGGGTTAAACCATCCATCCATCCATCCATCCTCTGACTGCTGATGGGCAGTAATTAGAATAACAGTGATTCCTACTTAAATACTAAAGATATTCTTTTGAACCATAATGAGAAATGCTAAGAAATGCTAAAACTAGTCATGAGTCTCAGAAATGTATGAACATAAAATGTTGTCATGTGGTCAAATTCCTGAACTGCCACAGAATAATGACCAAACCAATTTTTGGTTCAAGTAACCTTCATATGCTAGAATACTATAAACACTATATTTCTACATAATGTAGTAACATTGATGATGTTCGTGTGTTTGTCAGTCAAGGCTGACACAGTTTAAATTTACAAATGACATTATCTCACCTTGACAGTCCTCAGTTTGTTTCTGGATTTTGTAGATAAAATCAACTGTTAGTAATTCAATGTAGAAGAATAAAATGGGGATATTTATGACATGTGAGGCTTTTAACAGCACAGAGAGAGAGAGCGGATGGGATTTCGAATACAGGATTAGTTTGATACAGAGGCAGGATTTTCCCCTTCCTGTCAGATTAAGTTAGTCTAGGTGATACAGACTAAAAGTCATGTAAATAAAAATGGCAGCCACATAAACACAGAGACCACTGTCATGATTAAATTGATGATACTCTGAATTGCTTATGAATGTCCGCTAAGGGATGAACCTACCACTGCTTCTTCTTCTTCTTCTTCTTCTTCTTCTCCTTCTGCCATTGTCAGGACGGCTATATTGATTTTGTGGAATATATCGCAGCGGTGAGTTTACTGCTAAAAGGAGAAATTAACCAGAAACTCAAGTGGTATTTCAAACTCTTTGACCAAGATGGAAATGGAAAAATCGACAAGGATGAATTGGAGACCATATTTAAGGTAAACGAGCCGTGATTCACCAGATACAATAAAAACTGGCTAGAACTTAATTCTGATGAGGAATTGTCACTACATTGGCATTTAGGAATATCCAGGGATGTTACTCACTAAGTAGCCTGCAGTTAGTAGGATTTCAGTATAAGAAGAAGAAAGTAGATCAGGACTAACCTAAAATTGGCCTTAATCTGATTTTACCCCCTGACCCCAGTGAGCTACTTTCCCAGTGGTTCAAAGCTTGTTGCAACTAGTATGGATTTTAGTTAAAGTTCAGAGACCATCTGCGTGTTGCATTACTGTGACTGATAGACCGAACTACCCAGGAATATCAATATTACAGCACGATGTGCGGTGCAGCCTTTTCACTCTATAATAAATAATAATACAGAAAGAAAACCTTTTGGCTTCGATAATATCCACAAAGCTATTTTTGCATGCAATGAGTTTACTGAGGCAGGCTACTCAAACCAAAACTTATTTACTTGTAATTCTCATTTCACAAATTTAATAACTGATAAGGAGAGAATGTTTACTGCTCTTTAAATGCATTTTCTTATCACCTACTTTGTAATGCCATGGATGAAACGCCTTGAATTCGCTACTGAAATATCTATGATTTATGTTAATAAACGTAAAGCAACTAGACTATTAATGGCCTGTAAAGAATTATTACCTTCTGGATGCAAAAATGAAAAAAAAAGCAGCAAACATTCAGCAGAGCAGCATCATGCAAGCCATCGCAAAGAATTTCACATTCATTTGTGGCTGTAAATTACGTTCGCATTACCATTTCTCACATTTACCTATGGGGGAGAAGGCTGTGACTGAATATATAGTTTTTGATTATTCCGTTCAATGTTTAATTTGTGTTTTAGGCTATACAGGACATTACCAGAAGTTATGACTTTCCTCCGGAGGAAATCGTGAACCTTATTTATGAGAAAATTGATGTGAAAGGAGAAGGTAAGATACGGAGAGATGCATGGATTAGCTTCCCTATACCTACTCATATTTTCGTTTGACAATGTTTGCTTTGTTTGTTTATATCTGGCATTAACTGAGCCATTTCTCATCTCTGTACACGGGAGGCATCCAAGAATAAAAAAACTCCCAACCGGTAAAACTACAGAAACCTCAAGATCCCTAATGATTAATAGTGATATTTCATTAACCTTCAGGGGGAGATTTCTGGGGTTTTTTTTGCCTACACCCTACTGTTCTTTGGGGGGGGAGAGACTTAAAGCACAGGGTCAGCCAGCATGCAGTGTCCATGCAGCTGGGGGTTAAGGGCCTTGCTCAAGGGTCCCCAGACATGTGACTATTCAGCCAAGGCTAGGCTTTGAGCCAGCAACCTTCTGGTCACAGGCTTAGCCCACTGAGCCACACAGTACCTCCGTGATTATGTAAATATGTCAATAAATCAGTAATTTCATTTTGAATTTATTTTTACTGAATAAAGAAAAATAGCACCAAATATTTAATCCTAAATCACTGCATTTTTATTCTATATATTTTCCTGTGTGTTCTAAAAAATAAATGGTAAATGGACTGCATTTATATAGCGCTTTTCTACTCTTCCGAGTACTCAAAGCGCTTTACATTTTATGCCTCACATTCACCCATCCATACACACATTCACACACCAGTGGCAGAGGCTTCCATGCAAGGTGCCAACCTGCAAACCAGGAGCAATTTGGGGTTCAGTGTCTTGCTCAAGTACACTTTGATGGGGGAGGAAGCAGGGCTCGAACCGGCAACTCTCTGGTTGCCGACCGATAGCACTGCCTTCTGGGAAGTTATCTAAAACTGAAGATGGTGTTCATTAAGATATTATTCTTCACAATGCTTGGAGAGTTCTGTGAGGCTAAACTAAAGATAGCCATTGGTTAGGAAAGCTGAAGACGACCACTGGGTGCCAAGTCACCTTAGTGGTGTGTCTCTGTATGTTACGTAAATATGGCTCCATTTTACTGGTTGCAAATTAGACTGGTAATAGCAGAGTGCTAGTACGGGTAAAGGATTATAGGTCACCTAAACTGTTCTATAGTAGATATAAAAAAAAATCAACACAACCTTGTTAAAATAGCGGGATAATATGATGGTAAAAAAATAAATCAAGGCAAGTCATGTCAGAACTTTTTCCACCATCATTGTGAAATTCAAGCTTATTCAAACAAGGTGAAAAAATAGAAACCTTTTATGAGAAAAAAATGTTTAAATTAAAAACAAGAACCTGGTTGCATAAGTGTACACATCCTGTTACAGTTAAGCATATGGCTGTGTTCAGAATCGACTGACATTCAATCTCATGTTAAATGTACCTAGTACACACCTGCCATCAATTAAAGTGACTCTGATTCCATATAAAGTTCAGCTGTTCCTGTAGGATTTTCCTAAATCGTCTTGGTTGCATCCTACTGCAAAAGCCATGGTCTGCAAAGAACTTTCAAAGCATGAACGGGCTCTCATTGTCGAAAGGTATTGCTTGGGAGAAGGGTACAGACCTGCTCATCTTCAATGTTTTCTCCTTCACCAGGTGAGCTTACATTGGAGGAGTTCATCAGTGGGGCAAAAGGGCATCCTGACATCATGGAAATGCTCACCAAAATGATGGACTTGACCCACGTTCTGGAGATCATTGTGGAGGGGCGACAGGACTTGTGTCAAAAGGGGGTGCAAACTGCATAGCGAGTTCTTATAATGGTCAGAGGAAGGGCAGAAGGTTTTCATTTTTACACAGAGAAGTAACTGAAACATATGAAAAGTTATAGAATAAAAGCATTAACATTCCACCTGCAGGAAAAAGTGAAACATGTTCTTTAAACTATCACTAAATACAGTATCTAATTACAGCTAAAGGAATTTCACAAAAGCAACACTAAGTAAAATCATGGACGTAGTTCCCCAAGCAATTGTTTCAGCTGTAATACCACATTAATCACTGCAGGCTACCAACACGCAGACCTTTGAAGTGCTCTGGAGGACGCAGTGCTTACACAAAGCCAGGAGCTTATTGTTGATCTTCTAATGCTACAAGAGGCTAGCCAGGGAGATGGCAACAGATCAGAGAATCTGAACAGGGAGGATCTGTCAATCCACATTACTCTGGCTCAGGTAGAATGTCAGCTGAATGGGGTTTTAACATAACTCTTTTTCATAGGAGTCTGCTGGCATGGTTTTGCATGAAATAACATATTTATTTCATCCTTTTTTTTTAAAAAAAAAAGAACAAATTTAAAACCATAGTATAATTAAATGTAATAATTATGAAGTTTGAAATGATAGTATAGCTGATCTCATGTAGTGGTCTTCATGCACTTCCATTTAAGTTTCAGGTCCTTTTCCATTTTCTTTTATGCTAGTTATATATGAATATAACAGAAAAGGAAGCGTTTTTGCCGTTTGGCTCTTTGCAGTTTTTTTTTTTTTTTAATGTTGTGCCGTAGCTAGGAAGTTCTTCGACTGGTTGATTGAAATAACTATTTTGTGTGATGCCTTTAAAAACTGAATTGTGTTTTTTTTTTCCTAATTGAAAAACCCACGTTCTAATAAAACAAAATTTGCATTGATGTTAAATCCTTCTTTCTAAATTGTTCATTTCTCTCTGGTTTTTCCAGCTTTGTTTTTATGTAAAATTCATGTAAAACATCCCAGAGGAAAGTTATTCTGCTTTGCGCTGCACCCATTTCTGCTAACAATACAACAAAGTTAGCTTGTGGTGTTGGCCTGTATTCGCAACATGCCGCTTATAGAAAAGCCACCCTGTGCAAGTGAATGGTACTGCATTGGTGGAAACATACCACAATGGTATCACTTTACTTGACTGGACACCAACACTTAGTAATAACTTGGCTAATACTGCAGTACAAATCATGAACAAATATAGTCGCTATTTTAGATAAAATGTGTCACAATGATGAACAAACTCACATCCATCCATCCAGTTTCCAAACCGCTTATCCCTACTGGGTCGCGGGGGGTCCGGAGCCTATCCCGGAAGCAACGGGCACGAGGCAGGGAA
>JABFDZ020000040.1:6353919-6365777 GCA_019775955.2 Pollimyrus isidori | reverse complement strand
GGAGGAAACCCCACGACGACAACATGCAAACTCCGCACACAGGAAGCCCAGGCGGAGACTCAAACCCAGGTCCCAGAAGTGTGAGGCAACAGTGCTAACCACTGCACCACCATGCCACCCCCTACAAACTCACATGAGATCAGTATTTCACTTGTGGTGTTCACTGCTTTTTCCTTCAGTAATTCACAGAGGTTTACGGAATTCATAGATATGGTACCAAACATGGTCACTGCTTGGGATGAAAGACGCATCATGATTCATTACTGATGGACAAACATGGGATCAGAGTTTAACCTGTTTTTCTTCAGTAGTTCCTTCAGTAGTTCACAGTTTTATAGAATTAACATATAGTAACTTCTTTAGATAAAACATGCATAACAATTCATTAATGATGAACGAACATGAGATAAGTATGTAACTAAGACTTAGTTTGTAGTTAATTAATACACAAGTAATAGCATAATAATATATTACTTGTACCCCGTCAAGTAAAATGATACCTTTACGATTAATGCATTTTTACTGTGACATTCAGGAGAAGCCATTTTTACAGCTGAAACCAACACTAACTGCTAAGGCAGCAGGGTCACTGACTTCAAATGAAATCCCAGGACAAGTCCAGCCACCGAAAAGGTCAGTTTTTCACAATCTAAACATACAATAAAAGGATCAATGCCAAGGTAAAACTGAAATAAACTTTAAGAGGGCTAGAATAATCCATTTTAGTCATTTCAGCTTCCGTGAAACACAATTCATTTCACATTTTTAAGTAAAATGCTGAGGAACTTCTAGTGTGATGCCGTGATTTGGCAGGAAAATCAGCATTAAGGTAAGCGTGAACAACCTAAAGGTAAGCATAGTCAGCCTAACGGTAAGGGTAATCAGCATAAAGGTAAGCATAGTTAGCGTAAAGTTAAGAGTAATCAGCGCAAAATTAAGAGTAGTCAGCGTAAATGTAAGCGTTGTCAGCGTAAAGGTAAGTCGAGACCTTCCGGTTGTGGAATGTCTGGGACGTGCTATGGTTTTTTTTCTTATGCAGTATATAGGATTACTGTAAAAGCATTATGATTCTCCCCAGTATGCGGAGGCACAGTGGGGCAGTGGTTAGCACTACTGCCTCACTCTTCAGGAACCAGGGTTTGCACTCTTGCTAGGGTTCCATATATGTATAGAGTTTGCATGTTGTCATCCAGGTACTCTGGTTTCGCCTCACAGTCTAAAAACATGTTGAGGCTAATTGGAGTTAACAAGTTGCCCATAGGTGTGCATGTGTGGGAGGCTGATGTGTTAGTGTGCCATGGGTTGATTGCTGCATCCTCTGTTGTTGCTCACCTTATTCCTCTAGGCTCCAGATCCCCTTTAACCCTGAATAGGATAAGTGGTTTCGGAAAATGGATGGATGGATAGATATCCACCAGCCAGCAAAGTTTATTATCGATTTCTTCATCAATAACTGCCTTCCGTCTAGTACAGAGGACCCAAGGTGACATTTTGTCAGAGGGCCCAGAATTTCTAGCTCCGCCCCTGTTTGCCAGCATAACAGTTTGGGCTTGTTTCATCATAGAAAGAGCGAATGAGGTGAGGTTAGCCTGGGATGCAGCCAGGCTTATTTCAGGCTGTGCAAAGTTTGGTCAGATAAGAATTAGCTAATGACCCTGTACTGTTGCCTAATCTTTGACAAGCTGCCGGAGATGGACGTGAAGTCGGACCACTCTGTCTGAGCTCCGCTAGTAATAAAAGTATGCGACGTACTGTGTTCAGGCAGTTGATTACACTCCAGATGAATGTTTTCACTAAACCAGCTTGCTGAGCCTCTGAATGTGTATATTGTTAAAAAACCCCAATAGGGATGATCCACCACAGCACTGCCACACCAGAAGGCCAACCTTTCCACATTCAGCACCAGCCAAACGTCTGGACACACCTGAGTTTAATGCTTTTGTGTCTATTTTAGGTGTTATTCACCTTATAATAAAAGGCCTCGACACAACGACTAAGAGAATTGTTAAAGATTTTAACAAATTTTTTGCAACCAATATAAGCAGCTTCTAGATGCAGCCCCCTGGAATGCTTTTCATATAGTCCTGAAGGACCTTCCACGGGTTCTGGGCACAAGTTCGTTCCCTTGCTCTGACTCTTTGATCCAACTCATCCCAAACCAGCTCTATAGGGTTTAGGTTGGGGGGGGGGGGGATTGTGGGAAATTTCTTTCCTAATTCACAGGACAATACTTCCTACATAATCCCAAGGAGTGCTTTGGGCCATTATCTTATTGAAAAACAAATTATTTTCAGTAGATGTCGCCAAACTTTTGACTGGCACTTATGTTCTGGCCTTGTCCCGGATTAACAGATATTTGGTCACTGGTGTTTAAAATCTTGTCTTGTTTTATACAGAAATGAAACTTTCATTTAAAATGGGAAGTTCCAGGTGACAGTATCACAATGACAAGAAAGAGGAATGATGCTTTTGGTTTTGAATTTGTCTTGAATTTCACAAAGAGAATATCGTTAGTGGAAATCTAATCTCCCACTGACAAGTTCACTGTGTCTAAGTGATCTGATGATGTTTCTAAAGTTGGAAACAATTAAATATTTACTCATGGGTTCATGATTTAATACAGTTTGGGGCCTTGCGGTATTATATCTGGAGAAATGTAAGGCTGCACTCTATACTGTTCTATTTCATTAGCAGGGCCCCCATCTTAATGTGTATGTGAATGCATTAGGTACATGCTAGATACAATCATATGCTGGGAGCAACTGCACACCTATACCATTGAACATCCCCCATTCATCTTCATGTTTATCATTTTCCTCCTCCTTTTAAATGGAAATTTATTTTCATAATTACTGTGTGTGTATACATATATATACACACACACACACTGCATTGCTCGACAACAAAAGTAACTATTAAAAATGGCATAGGTTCATAGTAAACATGTACATGGATAATTAATTCCTTCGTATTTTCTCTGATTGGCTGTGATAGTTAATATACTGCTGATGTTTTTGCAAAATATGGATCATGCAATCCCACACAAAATTATTCTTTTGCTAAAAAATATTTTGGAAAGTTACAAAATTGTCATAAATAGTGAAAATTATGTGGCATGTTAATATGTGTAGCATTATAGCATTATAAAGCCAAGCATGACGGCTGACTTTCTGGCACTGAGGTTGTGTCTGACCTCCCGATCAAATGGGCTGATCTGAGTCAACACTTTGTGTCAGCAGACTCCCCGCCCTGCCCCTCCTGTCCTCCATGTCAAGGTCTGTGTAGGACCCAGTTCCAATCACACCCCCTGGATCTAATTGCACAAGCAATATGATCATCCCACTCAGGCCAGCACTATATATCTGCCTCCATCCTCTGTCTAGGCGCTGCACTGCAACCAGGCCTCAAAACATCAGCCTGCTACCACTCGTCCTACCCAGCATCAAAACCGCAGGTAGCATGCAGTCCGCCGAGGGCAAGCTGGCCAGGAGCTGCGTGCTCCACGCGCTGAGGTGCTACAGCGCTGCAGTGCAGGACATGGAGCAGACAGTCATGCTGCCCAGCCTACTGCGGGAGGTGCTATGTAAGGAGGATCTGGACCGGGTGGCTGCAGACGAGGACCTCTACGAGTGCTATCTCAGGCTCAAGGCCATCCGGGCCGTGGTGGAGAGTGGCCTGGTGCTCGTGGATGACCACAGAGTCAAGGCCCACCAAGCCCTCGACAGAACCCTGGAGCCGCTGCTGGAGGCAGAACCAGAGGCTGTCTTCCATTTCCATCTGAAGGGGCTCCTCTCAGTCATGGGCAACCTCACCAAGAAGTCGCAGGCTGTCACTGCAAAATATCTGGACATTGTGGGACTCACAAACTAGAATGACCCAAGAAAGCCGGAGGAGAAGAACCTTGAGAGTGATCTATTACTGTAATTTCAAACAGGTTCTTGAATATATTAGAAGGATAACAACAGCTGTTCCTATGAGTCTGAATAAAGGTGCTTTGGGGAATAAAATTTGTTGGCAATCCTTGTGTTTCTTAGCCATTCTGAGACGACTAGTACAAGTTTAGTCAGCAGCTGCATTAAAAAGTAGGATACATGTAACATAAAGGGATTTAAGAACTTTCAGTGGCTGGGCCTGAACTCAGTTTATACCAGCAGGTTAAAAATAATCACCATCTGCTGGGATACAGCTGAAATGGAGGTACTTAACAACCAGAGGTCAGGAGAGGGTGTCTACTGATGAGACAATCTCCCTGTTAAAGGGCATTTTCATGCTTCTCAATGGGCTGTTTTACAGAGTTAAGCAATTTTCAATATAACAAGCAGAAAACCCCTAAATGAAAATACTGGCAACTAATAAAGGATCTCTAATAAA
The DNA here is from genome assembly GCA_019775955.2 of Pollimyrus isidori. Lineage (NCBI taxonomy): Eukaryota > Metazoa > Chordata > Actinopteri > Osteoglossiformes > Mormyridae > Pollimyrus > Pollimyrus isidori. The sequence continues at coordinate 6,361,406 of JABFDZ020000040.1, read as the reverse complement.
GTTATCCATGGGGTCCTGCATTGTTTACCAATGATGCAATGATTTTATGAAGAACCAGTGCAAGGATTGATACCTTTCATCAAGATAAATAACAATGCGGGCTGTAATAATTTAATATGGTATGAAAAAGGAAGCCAGTTGAAATGGAAATTTTGAAATAGGGATCCTTAACTCCAGTGAGAAAAGCATAATTAAGGACATGTTCAGGAAAGACGTTACAAGCTACAACCCAATACACGTTAATATAGCAGTGTTACTAATGTACAGGCATTTTATGTCATTGCAAAAATTGAACAACGTGTAATTTTAAAATCGCCATTATTATAATGTTCAAAATGACTAAACAAACAAACTTCTATGTGACACGGGCATAAGTCACAACACAAACACTTGACTAGTACATATAACACAAGGAGTATATATAACATTAGGAGGAATCTGTACAAGTCTAATTGTTAGTAAAGCAGCGTCCCCGCCCATCCTGGGTTTGTGCTCGGATATCCCGTCATGCACTGAAAGACGCCATAAGTGACGCCACGCCTCTAAATTGTGACGACACACAGAAACAAACTTTAGCTCAGATGACAGGTTCATGTTTTTGTTTCTTTTTTGTGAGCTGTTAGTTTTCACGGCTCACGTTTAAAAACTGTTTTGCATGTTGATGGTTTGTTGGTGCATTTGTAGCTTTAATGGGCCGGGCTTGTCTGAGCTTGCCTCCGCGCTCCACGCGCTGGCTGCGGACTTTAAGATGCTCGCTATCATGTGTAACTTGTGACAGGTCTCTTCCTCTCCCTTTCTTCCTCTCTTTTTTCTGCCTCATTCCGAGTCCGATGACACCCCAACGTGCGCCCTCCATTAGGGGGGTCCTTGTCGTTCTGCTTGTTTTTTTCTTCTTAAATGTGCAAGCTTTAAAATCCCAGCTCTTGTCCAGACATAGTGCCGCGAACGCGTCTGTCGCAAGCGGTGTGTCCTACGTAACCAAGTACTTCGACCAGAAGGTAAGTTTCTTTACCGAAGCTGAGAGTTTGCGTCCATTTAGCTTTTTTTGTTAATGTATTACGGTTACATTGTGCGTTTTTTGTTGATTAGGGTAGTTTGAAATGTTATTGTGACGATTGAGTTTGGTGGAGAAACTTCCTTCTTTCGTTTGTGTGTATGAAGGAACCTTGGTGCATGAAGTCAGGAGGCTGTGAGATCGTGCGACTTTCTGTGTCCATATTAGCGTAATAATGCGGGCATTTATAAAAGGAACGTCATATTCTCACATCCTTATTCCTGACTTTTAGGGGTTTGTTAAATAAAACAACACAGTTACATGGTATAGGGAGACCGACAGAACGAAGGCGGAGAGTAGATGGATTTTAAAATTATTAACTGATCATGTGCAAACGTTTCACTATTCAGCATGCACTTTAAACCGAATCATCAATCTTCGCGCAATTGAGTAACAATTATTGTATGTAAGTTACATACAAATTTACTTGAATGTTGCTGATAGTACTTGACTCATCGAGGCTGCGTGGAGTGGTCTTCCACCTCCTCACTATATAATGAAGTCATTACCGTAGATCTGTATTGTGTTACAGATAATCATTATTTCCTCCTTGCTGCCGGCAGGGAGACTGGGAAAGACATTAAGTGTTGGCCAACTTGCAAACGGATATCCCCGCTGGCGTGCTGCCCTAGTGAGACCTGTTATGGTCCTGATAACTGTGTGTGCTGCAGTGGTGCACATATTAATTGACCCTACTGTTTCAAACATGTTTAAACACATCTAGTGAAATGCTGAGATGGTGTTTCCACTGAGTGCTTTGACTGTCTGACTTGGGCACGCTTGGTTCGTCACTGGCCATTATGTTTTTGATTTTTCAGACGTTTTTCTCTTGCACCTTTGCCCGTTTAAAATACAACAAAAAAGGAAAGCTACTGTTGATGTCTATATTTCCAGTACTTAGAACTGGCCTATGACTTTAAGGATATTTAGTTGCATTTATTTAAGCATTTGCTTTTTTTATGAATATGAAGACTTTGGACACTGGGGACCAAGTGTTTTTACAGATGCTTCACACACCCTCACCCCTTCCCACCCCCTACCCAGTCGTAGGTTCAGGAGGAAATTTAAGACGGTGTACATTTTTTAGCACCCATTGCTTAGATTTCCTGTTGGCTTGTGTAGCAAAGGAAGTCCTGATTTAGCTGTGGTGGTGAAGATGGCTGCATCCTTACTAATGCAGAATAAATCTTTAAAGACTGATTTTAAATTGAAACTCCTGAATTCTGGAGATTTTATAATATACACCAGTAGTAACACTGACAGTTGTTTAGTGATTACTTTATTCATTTGTTCCTCCAGTTAATTATTTAGTCGTCCAATGTATGGTTTTTGCAAATAGTTTTGTTTTGAGGAGAACCCTTTACGCCCGGGCCTATGGGATCTTTAACGCTACCAAATCAACCCATCCACTCATCCCTCCATCCATTTTCTGTACCCATTTGTCTTGTTCAGGTTCAGGTGGGTGCAGAGCCTATCTGAGAGGCTACAGGCGCAAGGCAGGAAACAACCCAGGATAGGATGGGGCACCAACCCGTCTCAGGGCACGCTCTCACCTTAGTCACACACACATACACACTTAGGGGCAGTTTGGTAACTCCGGTTAACCTGAGAAATACTGATGTAGATAGAGTATTTAATTGTGTATTGGGCCCTTTTAAGTAACAGTGATTCCCTAAATTAGAGCGTATTAGACCATTACATATAAAATTCACCAGAAGATTCGCCAGCCAACTGAAATTCTACTGTTGCCCGATAGTAAAAATCATTTCATTTAGACTTCCATTTATAGGCTCTTCCACACTGTATTTATGGGGTTTCATCTGTCTTATTTTTTTAGCAAATATTATTCTACATCTATTTAGTGATTTTGTTCCCACAGAGTTCCCCCTAAGGGTGATATCCAGCTCCTGTCTTCACTTTTCCGTAACCGCTTACCCTCTGCAGGATCTCTGTCACCATGGAGGGCTCCACCGGAAACTCTGGCCACAACATGCCAATCATTTGCCGCCCACACACTCAGGCACCAAGAAACTAGAATGCAGAAGCATTGTTTGTTTCTAACAGTGAAACGTTTTGAGTGTTTTTGCCGGAGATTGAAAGTTCAGGTTCAGAAAATACGAGTCCAGATCTTGATTTTGTTTCAACCGACCAGTTGAATACTCTGTGAATGTGACTTTTTATGCTCAACTGGTTGAAACGCAGTCTACAATTTATTACAATACTATTACCATTATTGGCCACAAGGTGGCATTGTCTAGCTGTGAGCACAAATATCTGGAGGCCACAGTCCTTTCTCTCACAGAGCAGCTACAAAGAAGAATTGGTTAAATAGGAACCATATACTGTGTTGTTTTGTGACATAGAAACTCTACTTATTTAATTTTTGACAGATTTTTTGTAGCTGAAATTGTGCTTTTTATTCACACGTTTTTAATAGAAATAACATTAAACACATTATTTAGTTCCTTAACTGTTACAGTTTTAAGTCATTTCTGCATTGAAAATCTCTGTAGTGTATCACTGTAACTGTAGTGAAAATCTCTTATCCTTTGAGTAGTGCTGCGTTAATTAAATCATCAATGGAGCACTGTTGTGAAATGACTTGCAGTTCTTTTCAATGTGACCATAGATAATCCTGCAGAATGTTCCAGACATTGTTCCTAGGAGTCCCTGTTTCCAGACCAGCGGAAATCGGTGACATAAGACTTAAGATAGCACCCCTAAAGGTGCCCTTGGCGAGGGGGGGAGACATAAAGTCGGCTTGATTTTTTTTTTCTTTTTTTGATGTTCTTGGCATTTTCTTTTCAGCGCGACAGGGCTGTTGCTTTGATCAGTAGATGGAAGGTCTCCCCAAAGTGGCTTCAAGGTTTCCATGAGGCGTTGACTTGGTGCCAGAGATTGATGGGGGTTGGAGGAAGAATGAGCACATTCAAGTCTGAGAATGTTTTTGTTGGGGTTGGCTCATAAAAAAGGCTGGAGCTTGTTGGATGCTGTGGAGAAGGGACTGGGATGGGGTCCGGTGGGGGGGAGTGGCTTTCCCTATAGACCGTAGGGTATGTTTCAAGTAGAGGGAGAACTCTTCAGTGGCTAACCCTTTCTGTTATCTGGAGTTATGACCACAATCAATCCCCCCACCACCCCCCCCCCAAAAAAAAAAAATGATTGGAGAAAGAGAGCATGTGGCGAGCAGGAGAGATTCACTGCAAGCACCAGAGATCGATGAAAAGCGATCACTGCGCTCTGCTAAACTGGAACTAATGTGGCATCCCTGAAACTGGCTCTGGGTTTTAATACAAATTGAGGCTAATTATTCTCTCATCCAACCCAGAGCTTGTCTATTCACTGTGTTGGGGTGGAGCAGAGCCAGAGCCCCTCAGAACACCCTCCACCCGCAATGTGTGGTTGATCTCCTGTTGATTCTCTTATCTCCACACGTTAGCATTGTATGTGAACAGAAATGGTTAGAAACTGTCTTCACTTCTCCTCATGTGATGCAGCGACGTCTTTATGCTCTGCTGAAATGAACAGTTTTTTTCCTAGTATATTTGCCTGCTTCTATTTACCGATTTTCATTTGAAGTTCCCACTAAAATTACTGCCGTTTTCTGTTTTGCAGTTGTTTGTCCAGTACCTCACTCCATATGCACATGCATGTCTTTACAGATTGATCACTTTGGATTTCTTGAGGACGGCACCTTCAAGCAGCGATATCTTCTTAACGACAAGCACTGGCATCAGATTGGCGGCCCAATCCTCTTCTACACTGGGAATGAAGGAGACATTACTTGGTTCTGCAACAACACAGTAATAATTTAACATGCTTTGATGAAATCTGAAATATGCATGCTAAGATATTATCAGTAAATCTGATGGAGGGGGACCATGACACTTATTATTATTGATCTGTGTGCAGGGTTTCATGTGGGATGTTGCTGAGGAACTGGGTGCCATGTTGGTGTTTGCAGAACATCGGTATTACGGCGAGTCTTTGCCATTTGGAAAAGAGTCTTATAGCGTGAGTGACGACGTCTCCTGCTACATTTCTGCTGAATTCCCCTGGGCTGCTGTTCACAAATAGGTCCTGAAGGACCGCGGAGCAGGCCAACCCCTTAATTAGTGACCTTTGTTTGGTCTTCTACAGCATTTCCATCTAAATGTAGCACCTACTTTGAAATAAAAGGCCACACATTCTTTCACTCGATTCTCGTTCGGATGTCAGATTGAAAGTGAATGTCTGTTAATTATCTTAAACCAATTTTTCAGAATCTATGAATTATTTAAATCTCAGGGTGCTGAAGTGATGAATTTTGGGAGCCAAGAACAAGCCGTAGGTCTTCCATTTCTTCTGCTACAGAGTCCCAAGCATCTGAACTATCTAACATCTGAGCAAGCCCTAGCAGACTTTGCGGTGCTCATCCAGCACCTGAAGGCTACAGTGCCTGGAGCTGCCAAGAGTCCTGTGGTGGCCATCGGAGGTTCCTATGGGGGGATGCTTTCAGCTTGGATGAGGATGAAGTATCCCCATCTGGTGGTGGGGTGAGATACTACAGGGATTCATACTTTCATGGCTTTTCTAATTCAACCTCCTTTTTCATAACTTCTAAATTTGAGTCATTCTGCGTGTTTGGTGATATGACAACACACACAGTTTGAAAACTGCACTTCTTTCTTGAAAAGCAAACGCTTGTAGACAGGTTCTGGCTGCATCTGAATTTGGGGGCCGCATCCTTCCAAGGACGCAGTCTAAGAAAGCGTAGTCCTTGTAGGCTGTGTTCTTTTGAAAGGGCGAATAGAAACGTTGCCAAATAGGATGGTCTGGCCATCACCAGCTGTTCAGTTGAGTCACAAAGCCTCGCTCATATTTCTTAGCCAGGACACACCCACTTTCTCTGTGCAAAGAGTTTTGGGATATGTTGGGTTGTGAAGAATCCATGAGGACCTTCACAACACTGATAATGAAGGACACATTTCCAGATGCATTTCAATGAGCCTTCGAAATGGGACAGCCTTGTCGCACCACTGTCATACATTCTGTAGCCTTAGAAGGGTGTAGCCTCTGATTTGGGACTCAGCCTCTATGTGTTCCAGGGCTCTGGCTGCCTCTGCCCCCATCTGGCAGTTCACCAACATGACAAGCTGTGGGGAGTTCTACAAAATCGTGACCAACGATTTCACCAGTTCTGGCTTTGATTGCTCTGAGAGCATCAGAAAGTCTTGGTCATCAGTTGACAATGTTTCTTCCACAGGTATGAGATGTTAATAAATACTTTTGTATTTCATATATAGTGTGCAGCAGTATGCTAGAGAATTTAGTCTCTGTTCTCACTGTCTTGTTTGTTGTCATCTTCCCTTTGCATAGATGATGGTCTGACTTGGCTCTCCAATGAATTCAGCATGTGCTCTCCACTGAAGAAGCAGGATGTTCTGGTGTTCAAGGCCTGGCTTCAGGAAACATGGGTGAATTTGGCCATGGTCAACTACCCATATGAAGCCAACTTCCTGCAGCCCCTTCCAAGGTGGCCCATCCAGGTAATCTCAGCATAATGTCATCGTAGACACAGCGATTGTAGTTCCACATGCTTACTGCAAAAATATCTGCTGATCTGTCCCAAACATTCATATATTTATTAATATGACGTATTATCTTTAATCTTAAAATATGTCATATCTGGTCACCAGGAGGGGTGTTATAAAAACAGTCTCTTCGATGAAATGGAAGCTCTGTGGTCTTGGCTTTGATGTTTGATTCTTGTTTTAGAGTGATAAAGGAGTGAGGTCATTGTTCTTCATCTAGAGAACTTGGAGTTTTGTTGATTAGAAGCTGAGTTTGTGCAGGATCTCCCTTTTGTAAAACGCTCTCATCAATTGTAAACATTTGCCTGATGATTTTCACAGTAATTACGTATGAACTTGGGTGTTAGAAAGTAAGGTGAATATTTGGTGAAGACAAATCAACTTTTGAAGTTGGCAACCACTGACTTTATCTACATAAATATCGATATGGTCATATTTTCGGTAATTAACGATAACCGGTAGCCCGGTTGTTGGGTTTCTGACCGTGACTAACCAGCAATTATTGCCTTTGTTGGGAAATGGTGCACACAAAGCAAGACAGCATTTATTATTTGGCTTTCAGCTCAGCCTACTAGCTGTGTTTCCATCATATAAATAAAAAACTCACTTTTTAAGGTAGGTATCTGTCTCTGTAAACGTCGGTTATAATGATGGCACGCAACCACTGCTTTAGGCAGTCTGCAACACAGAAACAATGATCAGCTCTGCTAATACGCTGCCCTGTTATAGTTTTAAAAGTGGCCTATCAATCATTTTTTTCTATACTTTAGCATTTTTCTTTTGGCTTGAAAAAAATAAAATAAAGTGTCCCGCTTGGTGGTGGGTGTGTGTGTGTGTGTGTGTGTATGTGTGATATGTTT
>JABFDZ020000040.1:6330461-6353913 GCA_019775955.2 Pollimyrus isidori | reverse complement strand
GGCGCCCCCCCCCGGCCCGCCGCCCCCCCCCCCCCCCCCCCCCCCCCCCCCCCCCCCCCCCCCCCCCCCCCTGCACTCTTTGCTCTTTATTCCAACACGTTGAGGCTGAAATGTCAGTATGTGACCTGAGATTATATGCTCCTTGTGCATGCATCATGGACTCCCAGTGTCTTGGTGCCTTTTGTTGGCATGTCTGTAGTGCTCACTGTGTATTTTGTCACCATGTTTATTTGAGATGCCTCATGTTCCCCAGGAGCTTGTACAGGGATGTGTTGGTGTATTTTGCACATAATGAGATTTCACTGTGTTCTCTTAGCCCTTTGCAAACCTGGTGAAGAGTTTAGCAGTGGCAAATGCAAAATGGTCATTTTCAGCTGTCTGTCTGGGTTGCAGTAATGTATGCGACCCCTTTGGGTGGTTTAAGCAGTTTAGGCAGTGGATGCAAAAAGGACCTTTTTAATGACAAAGCTAATGTGATTATCTGAGTGACTGTGAGAAGGGGGTATTGAGGATTTAGAGGGGGGAAATCTGTTGGCAGAGCTCAATGTATAAGCCTAATCCTATCTGAAAAGTAGATGGAAGATGCTGTAGAGTCCTTGCGTTTCTCCCCCCTTCTCCACGGTGTAAATCACCAGTCGGACATGTCTGTGGCTGTTCCTCTCCCACTGGCCACCGCCGTCTCTGCAAACTTTGGACAAAAGCCATAGTGACAGATTTGGCCCCACCAGGGTGACAGTCCTGCTTTTGAGCAGAGCCTCTCGAGTTCTCACAGTGCGCCCAATAACAGCTGCCCCCCAAAGAAGGAGAAAAAAAATGGCCGCTACGCAGAGTGTCGCCACAACAACAAACGACAGCCGTATCAAGGACCATGGAAACGACCAGAATGACACTGAAGCCAGAGCCATAAAGAGAGAAGCTGGGGCTCCTTCCCTCGCCAGTCTCCTGGCCAGAACGTTGGCACGTCCTGTCGTGTTTGCGAACATAAAGTGCTCTCGAGGATTGGGCCTGAATTTCAAATGCTAATCATCGGTTTGGTTTCCGCTTAGGAAAATGGGGCGTGATCCACGCCGAGCGCCGTCAGGAGTAGCTAGAGGAGCGTGTAAACAGCTTGGGCTGGCACAGCCGAAGAGGCCAGCCTCTGTTAAGCACACCAGTGCATTGGCCGCACATTTGCAAACAATAATATGAATAATTTAACGACTGAATGTCTGCCTTTTCATTCTGGTCTGTGATTTGTACAGCAAATGTTTGTTTAGAACAGTATGACTGCTCCTTAGAAAACAAGCAGGGATTTGTTTTCAAAACTGTCCAAGTTATTTTAAAATGCCCCTATCCTGAATGACAGGTTATCCCAGATAGCACACAATGTTGAAATGACATTGATTCCATATCCGACAAAAAGGTTGAAACAACGTTGATCTTCAATGCTTCACTTCATATCAACATTAAATCAACATTTTGCCACTGTCGTTTTTTTTCCATATTGAGAATCTGACCAAAAATCAATTCCGTCTCAGCGTTGATAATTCAACACCAGCATAATTCAACGTATTTAACAACAATTCAGCGCTGAAACAATAACATGGTGCTATCTGGGTATGCCGAGTTGTTTGGGAACCGCATGAGTACCGTACAAAATCAAGTAAATTGCCAAGGCAGTAGCTGTGGGTCCAGTCGGTGTTGCCATCCTGGACCTCGAAAAGGGCTGGAGGAGATCGACTGACTGTCTCCCCGCCGATGTGCCAGCTGCTGCAGTCTGTCCTTAAACGCCGCTGAGGCTTCCCAGTATCTTGTCTGCTTTACCTCTCCGTTTTGGGTCTTGTGTCTCCAGGTAGTCTGCACACATCTGAGGAACGCTTCAATGCCAGACAGACTCCTCCTGCAGGCGATCTCTCGGGCAGTAAGGGTGTACTACAATTACACTGGTGAAGCCGCTTGTCTTGATATTTCCCAGACTGCCACTGGCAATTTGGGCTACCTTGGCTGGTACTATCAGGTATGCCACATAGGGCCTTGACAGAGATGTATTTTGTTTAGTTACAGTGTTTACATTTATTTCATCCACTGTATATTAGACATATTCTGCATAGTGAACACAGAATCTTACATTGTAACTTGGGACGAAATTTGCTTGGGATTTATTTACCATCGTCATTAACTGGTTTACGATCGGTTGTCTGTCATCGTGTGCAGGCTTGCACAGAGATGGTGATGCCGATGTGTACCGACGGGGTCCAGGACATGTTTGAGCCTCAGCCTTGGGATTTCAAAGCCTTTTTGGAGGAATGCTACAAACAGTTCGGAGTGAGACCACGCATCAGCTGGGCCATTACTATGTATGGGGGAAAACAGATTCATTCCCACAGCAACATAATCTTCAGGTAAGTAGGTAGCAATTAGGTAGTATTTCATAAAAGGTGACTAACTCATCTCCTCAATATATTTTACTACATTTGACTATTTAAAGGTTTTTTTTAATTGGTATGTTTTTGTGTTTTCTTTCTGTTATTTAAAAAACTGCTTTTCTTAAGTATAACTGCAGGTGAGGGTGAGGGTTTCTCTCCCTGCAGGTAAACTCTGAGAGGGTGGTTTGGAAACAGCCATTAGCTTGTATGAGGTCTATAAAAACACACTGTCTACTATCAGTATGCTGATAGAGAAGCAACCAAACATTGACAGCCACAGGACAAGAATTTTGCTCTCTTCGCATTGAGCCAGGCAACTAAGTACAGTTGTCTCTCGTTGGCCATTAGTGGCCTTCCTGCCAGCTCCATCTCTTATCTTGTTTCCACCAACACGGAGCCAGTGCTGGTGCTGCTCTGGTTCTCGCTTGGTACCTTTTGGGAACCTGCCCATGTTTCCACAGCTTTCAAAAAAGAACAGAAACAAAAATGTTACATAAGCAGAAGTGAGAGTAAAGTAAAGGTTCATGTGAATTCAGTTTTTTTCTAATTTATTTTTATGTTTCCGGTTTTAAGTTTTTCTAAGCTGCCAAACCAAAAAAATTCTGACTATAACTTCTTGCGCCCTCTCTGTCTGTATCCATTTTGTCTCCGTAGAGGCTCCCCTGTCTGTGTGCATGAGTGAGTTTTCCATTTGCTGTTTTACTGCTGTCTTTCTAACGATTGTGCAATACTAGAGTCTGCTAAAAAGTTAACTTTGCCGACCACCTTATCATCTCTTTGCAACTTATTCTGCAGTATTATTATTTTTTTTTTGACCTGCGACATGTTTATAATTTACTAAATTTATTAAATCGATCTTTCATTTTGTACAGAATAAAATAATAATAATAATAACAATAATGTAACGTTAATACGCGGGCAAGTTGTTTCACTGCTGGCACCAGTGAAATGTGACAACTATATCGGTTATGGACAGTGTTGGGCATTTCAGGTCCAGAAGCTACAAATCCAGAGCATGATTTTGTTTCTACCCAGCAGCTCTGTGACCATGACTCCTTATGCTGAACTGGTTGGTAAAAACAAAATCCTGGTCTGGATTTGTAGCTTGTGAACCTGAAATGCCCAACACTGGTTATGGATGTTCTGGGTATGTGGAAGGTTTGGACGCCGTGGCCCCTCCCACTTTCGCTGACGTTTTAGTTCCAGATTCTGAGACGGGATTTTATGTGGTGCAGTGCAGGAGCTGTTTTTATTTTTTTTTCTGACCTAGGGCCAGGTTTTTGCAGTGGAAACACGCTGAACCGGTTCTGGATCGTGCGGAAAACAGCTGGCACTAGGCCTTCCGCCGTGTTGGTGGAGACGGAAAACTCCACTGACCTCCCGCTTTGAATTCCGTCCAGCAATGGAAAGCTGGACCCGTGGTCAGGTGGCGGGGTGATGGAGAGCCTGACCAGCAGCCTCGTGGCCATTGTGATCCCCGATGGTGCCCACCACCTGGACCTGCGCTACAACACCAACTATGACCCCCCCTCAGTCCTCCATGCCCGTGCCTTAGAGGTCAAGTACATCCAGCAGTGGATTATGGAGGCAGCAGAAATGACTTGATTAGGCGAAGCCTGACCTCCACCCCTGCTGCGGTCAGGGTCTCAGGTATTTTGGTCCAGTGGTGCTTGTCCAAAGAGTGTCTGCTGACAGAACAATGAGTTTAAGATGCTGGAAATCACACACGTGCGACTGTTTCTGATTATCTAAGCGTGAAGTTTTCTACTAACCTATACTCCATATTTGTTTACTGAAATCGCTATGGCTGTGCTCTCACCTGTTCTCATGGTGAATTATTTGCACATTGCAGGTATGTTGATTATAAAAATGAAGTACCAGAGCCAGATCGCTCAAGTGTTACACTCTACTTTGAACTACTTCTTCTAAAACTCAATCTTTGTAGCGCTTCACAATATCTGCGTCTTCATAATGCATCAACAGAACATTCATAAGTAAGATACTTACACATAAGATGTAAGTATACCTTAAAATCCTAATATACCTTAACAGCTTTAGTATACGTCAATAACTAACATTTCATGATTATCCCAGTGTTTCCCAAACCGGTCCTTCAGAACCTATGGACAGTCCACATTTTTTGCTTCCTCTCAGCTCTTAAAAATGGGGACTGTCTGGGAGGGAGCGAAAACGTGGAGTGTCTGCAGGTCCCCAAGGACCGGATTGGGAAACACTGCATTAGTATGATTGCGATGTTATTTATTATCACATCATATAATGTTTATTAATCTATATGCATTATGAAGGTGCAGCAGATCCCTCATCTGAAACCCATACTTTGGAGGTAGCTGAAGGTCAGTTAGTCATCAACCATTAAAACTGCTCTGTGTGTGGGGGAGAGAACCTTACTTGGTACATTTTAACCAGATGCCTTGATTCGTAATGGAAATGTTTCTTAAGCACACTTTTCCTTGGACTGATTAGCCATATTATTAAAAACACTTGTACTTTATTTTCCTTGTATTGATTGTATTTTTTCCTCACAAATGTAACGTTCAGAGTGACTGGAGTGGGCAGTTGTAGTGTGAGTGATGAACGCGGAGTTGATGTGTGGTCTTCAGGCCTTTCTGAAGGTGAGCGCTTCTTCTCATCCGATAAGGGAAGATTAAGCAATTGAAACACCCGGATCTGCTAATTGTTTCAGGAGCTTTGTGCGCCCATTGCTGCACCAACAAAAGAATCTGTCCTCTCTCGGGAGTAAGTTTTAGCGGCCCACCCCCGCGAAGATGTGGCTCAGCAAAGAGGCAGAGTGGGTAGTTTCATACTGGAGCCGTGAGAATGTGTTCGCAGGTTTGGGAGCGCAGGCAGCTCTGGAGCAGCCCGGATTGGCCCTGGCTTCCCAGCAGCATTTTCTGTCAGCACTGAGAATGTTGGATGCGATTCTCAACAGACCCTGTTGGGTCTCTTTAAACGGTAGCCCAGGCTAGATCTTTCAGAGGGTTTTAAAACGGCGTAATGATATCATGCATGAAATATTTCAAAAATTCCAATCGTTTGTTTACAAAAAAAAAAAAGTAAAACATTCTGGGGCAGCCTGTTTCCCATGTTCCCTTTCATTCACACGCCTGCAGTTTAATTAAAATGCAATCTTGGGGAGGCAATAACGGCACCGGTGGGAGGTGACCACAGCAAAGAGCCATGACCCGACCCGCGTGGGTAACCTGCAAGGCCCGTTATACTCAGTCGATGGTGAACCCCCCACCTCCCCTTCCTCTACTAATATTGATAAAGGTTTGGGGGGTGGGGTTGATGCAGATGTGTGGTATGGATGCCCTTCACGCTCTCCAGCTGTGCTGCACTGTTCAGGGTTACTGTGTGAATTTTTGTGACCCCTGTCTTCACATGGGTCAAATTAAATTTTCGCTGTCAGTCAGTTATGAACAGAATGTGGTCCCTTTATGCCCATAGCCACCAAATGATTCTCAATATTAATTTTTGTTGGTGTTTCGAGGAGTGGTGAGCTTCCTATTACGCCGTTAGACTCGCTACCTCTGTTTGTTGGGTTAAAATGATTCTGTCTTCAAGTGTGTGTGGTGTGTGATTTGAGTGTAGGCACACGCCGCACAGCTGACGTGAAAATGGCGATCGGCTGGCACCCCAGGATCCACCAGTGGCATTTCGTAGGACTTGGAGAAATCATTTTGCCACCCTTTCTCTCCCCTGACACTGCCATCAATCAAATTTTGTTATTGGTATTGCCCTGACCTGCCATGACCTGTGTGCTCAGACGAGGGTGCAGCTTTGCAGAAGCAGACCACACACTAACAGCGCGATTTCCATGCTCTGTATCAGATCTGACTTGTGGTGTCCATGCAATTAAGTTTAGTGCACTTTTTTTTCAAATTTACTTTCATCAGTGGTGTACTGGTGAGTGGCAATAAGTAATTTTGGCAGGTTCCATAAAATTAAAATTTTGAAATGCCTTTGGAAATGGATGTTAAGATGGATGGATTCTTTTAGTGAAAATCTGAAATTGTCCTGAATATCTTCTCTGATTATTCCAAAAGCCCCATGTGCTGCAATGCCTCATGGAATCAACATAAAAACAGGTTCAAATTAACCAAAATGTTTGGGCCCCTTTAATGCAGTGCAGTTTAGTTCCTGTCCCTGCCAGTCCCTCCCCCACCCTGCTCCTTTCTGCTGTCAGAAAGACTGCTTTCTGTACTCACTGCCGCAGGTCCTTAGCCATCAATGACCACCTGTAGCACGACAGACTGGTGGCAGCACAGGCTAAACTATCACACCTCTTGGCTGTTGCTTTCATGAAGGAAAAGACTGGAAGGATAAACTGCTTTCTGTGACATGCTGGTTATTCTTGTTAAGCACATTGGTTCAGTGATACCACAGCGCCTTTATGAGGGGCCACATTAAGTGACTTTACAGTCGAATTTGATTGAAAGACGTGTTTCATGAATAGTGATTAGTAATTTTGATTAAGCATCAGATCAAATTTCTGATGAAATAATGTTGGACAGATATGGACCCCCAAAGAAATTAAAGCCAACAGTAGCAGAACATCCCCCCCCCCCCCCACACACACACACTTTGCTTTTTAGGGAAAAAACTCATAAAACTGCAGAAAAAAGCTTGTTTGTGCACTGTTGCTATGTTCCAATTTGGGGCGCCACTGCTTATTGTGTACTGATTGCAGCTTTTCTCTGGCGCCCTTTCAGTGGTGAGGTTTGTATCAGGGTTCAGATAATGAGATCAGTGCTATCGGTTTCACTGTCCCCTTTTCTCCCTGGGATTTGCATGATAATAACGGTTTCTGACTGTCCCTCCTTTCCTTTAAAACGTCGAGACTTATTCCCCTCCCAACGCTAAATAATTCACTGCCTCACCTTGAAATGCACTTTTAGAAGAAAAGCGAGTCTTTGGGAAGACCGGCACGGCGAGCTTTAAAAACACTTTCCTTTAAAGTAAGCCGCCCTCTCTCGCACAGCCAGAATCACACAAGCGCTAAACTCGTGCCAACCTGGAAGCCCCAGAACAAAGGTCCATCTTCCACAGAAAAGCAGGTTCATAGTCATAGAACGTACACAAGTATGCAGGTAATTCTAATAACAAGTTAAAATGGCTTCTGGTTTTGGAAAGAGAATTAAAAGTACATGGAATCCTTTGGAAACGTTTATTTCCAAAGCGGAGTATCAAGCTAGTTTTTTGTATTACAGTGAAGTGCAGTTGTTGTCTGATAAGAAATAGCTCCGATTTGCATAAAAGTTATCTATCCCTACAATGCTTCAACGAGATGTATGGTTTGATGGTTGCTAAATGAAACTCACCAGATACACAATCACAATATGGTGGTAAATGTTTAATTTGGTTGTACGGTTTGCCTCTGTTCCAGCCCGATGTCAGCGCTCTGGAAGGAGAATATCTCTCAATAACTCCCCTGACGTCGTCCTGCATGAACCACCCAGAAATACAGACGTTCTAGCTCTCGGCGTGACGACTGGGCTCAGAACCAGGCGGACCCATCCGGGTCTGGATATGGTTCTTGGTTCTGCTTGCTGCCAGGCCCGACGCTTCCTGTAAATGCGTCTTTGTTTGGCCGGGGGGGGCTGGCTTCAGTCATGCTCAGGATTTCTCCAGGTCACCGTTTTTTCTGGCACACTGCGCCTGAAGCGCACTTTATTCCCTTTAATTTAACAGCTCCGGCAGCTTTTCCAGTTAAATCGACTGTTCATTATTGAGCCCAATTTTACGAAGGGTTGTGAGGTGCAGTTTAATGAATCTCTGGCACAAAGCTCCCTTTCACAGCCGGGGAAGAATAGGCGCTATTTAGACCCTGTAGGGCTGTATGTCAAAGGCAGGCCATAATAGCTGTCAGAGCAAGGCAGAAATTCCCACTGGTGCGGGAAGCACACAAGAAATCAACTTTCGCCATGAGCAGATTAAGACGCGGGGGAAGACGGGCCGACACAGTGACACCTGTTTGGGTACAGAGATTTTCCCATAGAAAACAAACCTTCCACGTGATTGTGGAAAGTTCAGTCCTTGATATCAATTGTGAACACGCTGAAGTGAGAAGCAGATTAGCACAACTCCTTTCATGTTTATGTGTAAACAAGGCTGGGAAGTAGCATTCAGTGATGTAAGTGTCATATTACAGGGATTAAATACAAAAAAGGACAAGAAGCTGACTGAGCGCGGAAGTGCAAAATGCGTAGCACACCAAGTATGTTTTTGCACATTTCTTTCGAGCGATTACTGCCTTTCATTTGAATGACATACTTTGAGAATAATCTTTTTCCTTAATTACCTGTCTAATTAGGCTAATTTATTAATTATGATGCACAGACAAGGCCAGAAGAAGAAAATCTACAGAAGCCCCAATATCAGTCAGTCAAGACAAGTATGTACTGTTGATATTGCGCCTTAAAAGAACTTGTGGAGAATTACATAAACCTTATAATGGGCCTGTTCTAACACTTGTATGTGAAGTTTGGCAAGATGGTATATTTTTTCATGAAAAGAAAATTTAATGTGACTTCTTAGGAAGACAAACTCATTGATACTGGTGCTTTATATGAAACAATTAATCATGACTAATAAAAACAATGGATAATGTAAAGGGTAATTTAAGTAGACATGTACACAGACAATATTGTATAAATTCATAATGAAATTGATAATCTTGTTTCCTACTTGCATTGTTGTGAGTATGCCCATTTACTATTTAGGAATTACTATGCAGTGATTCAAAAAAGGGTGAATGCCATGTTCTTCATCAATTATGCAACAAACGTTGACATGAGACACATTCTTTTTTATTTGCACTAGGGCAATAATCTTGTATCTTCCAAAAACGGTACAGAAGTTTTAAATCTGGGATTAAAAAAAATTAGTTCAAAGTAATTAAAAAGACAGAGAGCAACATCACACAGCCCCCTTACTAATGGATTTAATGAATATTCATTCAAATGTGATCAAACGATTCCTGAGTCATTAAAACCCAAGGAAAGATGGGAGCTTTGCCTTATTGAAAGCTCCGTGTTCGAAAACATCAAGAAAGAAGACTACTGCCATCCAGTCTTTTAAATAATATTCCAAAATTCATTCCAAGTAAAGCAAAGATCTGACACTAAATAATCAGATGAAATACTAGTTTATGCATGTTTGAATGTTCAAAATGGCTTTACAAACTGCAGTATGCATTAGTTTCATAGCAAGGTCTGAACTCACATGCGCGTACACTGCCGTGGAACAAAAAGAGGAGATTACTCCACTGGTATTGTCTACCCACACAGCGGGACACCTCACACAAATCCTCCTTAGTTGCAGGTGGTCAAGCGTGAGCAAAGAGTTAAGTCCTGGGGTCTCTCTGCTCCACCTCTTTGATGTCCTGACATCATTAGCCCAGCCCCTAAAAAAAACTCTCCCCTTCCCCCAAAACACTGTTTCTCAGTTCAGCTCAAGGGAGCGAAAGGGGCTGCAGAGCCATTCAGATCCAAGGGTTTGCAAGTCACCCTGGAACGGGAAGAGAAAAATGCTTTGCTGAGGCCCATTTTTGGCGACTGTAGCGAATGCTGTTGGAGAGAGTGCTGGGTGAGACAGAGAGATGGCCGTACAGGCCCCCATCGTGACCTCGCAGTTCATGAATTTCTGCTTCCTCGGGTCTGGCATGGAGTATGACGCGGAGAAGCAATTTGACGGGAGCCTCCTCGGGGAGGTGGCCTGCGAAGGGGACTTTCGGGAAACCACCCAGAACCTTCTGAGCTTCATTGACTCTGCCTCCAGTAATATCAAGCTGGCCCTGGACAAGTCGGTGAAGTCCAAGCGGAAAGTCAACCACCGCAAGTACCTGCAGAAGCAGATCAAGAGGTGTACAGGAATCATCGGGTCGGGGGGGAACTTGGCTCAAGATCAAGGCAAGAGGCAAGGATCTCCCACCTCACCGGCCGGCAACATCACAGGCAAACCTGTGGCTCGGCGTGACGGCATTCAAGCCAACCTGCAGAGCAAGAGCCTGGCCGCCCTCTTTGAGCCCACGAAGGACATCCGTGGGGAAAAAACCCGGAAGCCACCCCTCCGCCAGCGTAACCTGCCCCCATCTTTCTTCACTGAGCCTGCCATCTGCCCCAGGGTTACTTCCACCTCCGGCATGACCCTGAAGGATCTTGAGCGGGCTGGGCCAGAGGCATCGGAGTTCTTCGAACTTCTAGGCCCTGACTACAGCGACATGCTGGTTGAACAGGACATACCCCAGAGCATGCCTATGAGGGTCCATCAGGAGGCACTGTCTGGACAGGACTCCTATGAACCCCATCACCTATCTGAGGGCCTTCTGTACACAGAACCATGGGGTGGTTGCACTGGCCCATCCAAGAAAGCGGTGCCGTGTAGTCTGGGTGAAAACATGCGGACGATTCAAGCCCAGCCTCCACTCTACTGCCAGTCGGATTCCACTGTTTCTTTACCGGTGGAAGAGAACACCCTGTGTGCTTTGGCCTTCCCAAACTTATTCACGGATTGTTCTCTTCCTCAT
This sequence comes from Pollimyrus isidori, assembly GCA_019775955.2. Lineage (NCBI taxonomy): Eukaryota > Metazoa > Chordata > Actinopteri > Osteoglossiformes > Mormyridae > Pollimyrus > Pollimyrus isidori. The sequence continues at coordinate 6,342,960 of JABFDZ020000040.1, read as the reverse complement.
GCCACATATGACTTTGCCAGTGGATACAACAGGACTGTATTTCCCTCACTTTGAGGCTTCCTAAAGGCACACGTAACGTAAAACATGAGCCGGAAATTTCACTCAAGATGAGTTCTCTTTCTGAGATGTTTTTGATGTTCTCCTGAACTCGTTGGGAATGATCCTACTATACATTTGTCCCTCTTGTATCCTTGTGTAAAAATTACTGATCTTTATAAATACTTTCTTCTTTCTTAACCAGTTTTTAACAATCTCAGTCACAAAATCGCTAAGTGGTTAGATTTTTCCCACTTTGTAGTTGCTGCGGTAAAAAAGAAGATATTAAGCGGATCATTTTCACTATTAACGGCACCCATTTTTAAAGTAAGTATAATATTACAACTTTCGGGTTTCGCCGCAATTCTGTGAAAATAAGGTAGATTTCTAGCAGTACAGTGTCTACCTGGTAATGGTTCCTTACTAAAAACCTATATTTTGCAAAAATATTTACATATGGTATTGAATATTTGACTGCTTCCTTACTGGAACTGCATTGTCCATTTTATATTGCCAACAATGAACCGTAGAAAATCACAGGTTGTCTTGGTACTTTTCAGACATATAAAACTATTTTAAATTGTGCATACGGATGTGTTGGTAATAAAATGTTACTTTTATTAAAAATCCAAAATCATGTGGAATAGGACAAATATGTATGCTTGACAGTGCAGCAACAATGAGAAATAGTTCCCTATGAAATATGATTTATTAAATTAATCCTGACACAGTCAAATTAAACTCATGGAAGCTCCAAGGCAGTTGATTGTCAGAATTAAAATGCAGCCATCGATCTTAATGGTCACCTTGGAGAAGTGTACTTATCCCGAATAGTTTCGGTAAAAATTCAGCCAACTCAATGGATAACATAAATGAATATGTGTACTTTTACTGTAGTTAAACGAGAACAAATATCATACGAATAGTGAGCCCAGCAACTGTGTTAAAAGTCACATCCGGTTCACAGGAATTTTACCCTCCAGTGAAAGAAGTTATAATACAAAATTCTTGATGCTACAGAGTTTATTAGTCGTTTGTATTGACAAATATAGGCAAATTCGTCTAGTACAATTACAAATTCCAGGTGATATACAAGTTTGATATATTACAAATAGCATCATAATCTTTTCAAGAACACTTGAAAAGATTTATCAGCTGTCATGTTCTCATCTCTTCAATATTTTCGTCATAAACTCCGAGTTCAGTTAACATCAGACCTGTTGTTTCAGTAACAGATTCCCAAATCCTCTGCTGGGCTCTGTCGAAGCTACTTGCATGTGTTCTGCACATTGGTGTGAATCTCTTTTTAGAAACAATAATTTCACTAAAACACAGCCTCTCTGACTTCAAGTGGTATTAGCATATCAATCAGAGTTTTTACAATCACCATGTCCTTCTTTTGAAAATGTTTGAGTTTCTCACACTTTTTTGAGAATCGTACTGCGCCCGCAAATGGAATTAAATTACAAATCAGAGACCGTAGCTCAAATACTTTTAATCATTTTCATCTTGAAGAAGACATTTTTTTTTTTTTTAGCTTTTTTTTTTAGCAGATTTCAGTTGCAGTTGCACAGATCTAATATACATCGGTAATACCTGTATTTTTTTAAATCATTGAGTAAACTTGAATGAAATGTAGTAATTTTAGTTTTTATTTCCAGATACTGTACACACCTTATGGAGAAACGATCAAAAGAATGGTATATATTTAACAGCTGAGTTATTTCCCTTAGAGCTGATGAGGAAGGATGTATACAGGTAAATGTGTGTATATAAATAAATGCCTGTATACCCGTGTGCTGTACCTTTACAGCCACCATTGTTGGATGGAGATGCAGGCCTGATATCCTGGTAGTGACAGATGTTTAAATTCTGTATATTATGTGAGAAGACAAAATAAAGCTGGTCTTTATTTCTGTGAAAATGTCCTTGTTATTTAATTTTATATTTATGTAAAAAAATGCAATTTTAACAGAAGCTAAATTCTATATAAGAGATATAGAATTATATAGTTATATTTTTATAGCTTCAGGAAAAAATGTAGAAATTCAGATTAGAGCACAAAGCACATACAGTTGTCTACCTTTCAACATTTTAAATTGTGCAATGTTTGACCTGCATGAACTTCTGTTACATTTTCAAAAATCACTTAATCATTTAAAAAACATTTAATAGAATACTAAAAAAAATGTGCAAGGACCACAACACAAACAAAAAATATACATAAACATATCGGGCCAGATCTCAAAGCAGATGTAGCTGTTGAGGCTTCTGTCCAGCCTCATCCCTCATATCAAAGTGAGTCGATATTGCCCTCTGCTGGATTTAGCTGTTCTTTGGTGATTTCTTGCTCTGCCATGATTATGCTTCTTGAAGCATCAGTGGATCAGTTATTGTGATAAATGAATGCAGATCATGACTTTTACAAGTTTCCAAGACTTACCAGCTGAACACATGGAGAAAGGGGAGAGATGTCTAGATCTTTATTGTGTCCCACATTTCATTCAATTAAATGTCCTTGTTTAAAATCAAAATACCAACACCTAGATTTTGCAGTTTGTATTACAGTGGGTGGGTGCCACTGCCTCACATCTCGAGGATTAGGCGTCTCTCCCTGTCCCATGTGTGGAGGATGCATGTTCTCCTTCTGCAATGATAATTTCCTTCTGCGATTCAGAAACACATGCCCTATGCTGCGGCAGGGGTTTGAAGATGGATGGGTTTTGCAAGTATAAATAATTGACTGATTCAACCAATCATTGGTTAATTTCTCTCTGAAAATGTCTGCTGACATTATTTTCTGAGCAAATTAATTAACTGCGAACTGGGACAAAAAAATAATGGAGATTTTCACTTTAGCTCAGAGTGCCCATAACACTGGAATTCCTGACGCGTGATTGATGTCCCTGTAATGTATATATATTTCATAGCCAGTGTCAGATTTTACTCTTTCATAACCATGTATCCAATACAGGTTTGCAGTGAGAATGTAACCTACATACAGAAGCACAGGGGAGAGGACCAGAGACGCTCTGGATGAGCAGTAGAGGTTCTAGACCGTTTCAAATGGGGCGGCCAAACTGGGGTCAGTTGTTCTGTCAAGGGGGCAGATGCATTTGACCTTAATGTCCCCCAAGTATTATTTACACAAGATTGCCAGCATTAAGAAGCAAAAAACTATTCTGAAAACCGATGTGATTTAAGAGATGCTTTGCAGTCACATTTTTACAAATATGTACCTCTGATTTCTTGGTTAGACTGTCCTGCTTCGAACAAGCTTGATTATTATTTTTTTCTGTTGTTGTTTCACTAAGCAACTTGACCACCCAGTACACCCACGTTGAGTCCGTCACAAAGATGTGCTTATGTTTGTGTTTCGTCTGTTCCCAGTACACAACATTTAGCCCACATATATAAATGTAAATAATAATAATGGTAACAATAAAGATGCATTTATTTCAGACCCAAGTACACATATTTAGCGGGGGCCATGCATGTTGTCATAGTGGTACTGCCCTCCCAGAACCACCCCTTGTGGATGAGGATGCCAGTCCATGATAGGGCATACATAAAGGTTCTCAAAGAAGGACGAACAAAATTGAAACATTTCTTATTTAGGAACCTTGAGAAATATAATGGAAAATGAACAGGAGCCTGTGACCTTCAAACATTCTCCTGACCTCCAGTTCTGGTCAGCGTCCACCCAGGCGAGATGAACGACTTTGCAGGGAGTCAAAAAGCTTGTGTCAAAGGAGGCTGCTTCCTCCTCTTCTCTGCAGTCTTTGCTTCAGGTAGCCTGATGATCTTGGGTGACATGGTCAATTTTGCCAAAGGGACAGCGCTCAGCATGCAACATCACGGGCAACATGGTCTCAGTATATTTTCAGAGATGAGTATGTGCTGCTTGCAATGGTTTTGGCACCCCATCCTGGCGTTCCCTGCCTTGCGTCCATAGCCTCTGCATGGGATGGGCTCTAAACAACCCCCCTGCCGCCGCCCCCAAATAGGAAAAGCAGTTATATAAAATGAATGGATGGATGTGCAGCTCACAGGATACGTATTTATGTTCAGGAACAAAAACCAGTGTGAGAAGTTTCCGTGTGCTGTCAGGCACCGGCTAGCCTAACAGTAGCCCCGATTGTTCTTTCGACCACTAGTTTACACTAAACATATTTGCATAAGTGTTGTCATTGTCAAAATTGTGGGGTTTTTTTCCTCTAAATTTTGTACCTTATTAAGCAGTTGAAAATTGCTGCACTTTCAGTTGAGTGCATATGACGCTGTAATAGTGCTTTCACTCCGGTATTTACACCAAACGTGTGTACGTTACTTACCTAACCTACTGATCTTATTGCTTCCCCCTTGCAGACTCCATCAGCGGCGATTGGACCACTTTCCGAAGTTAAAGTGGCGCCTTCTCGCAGGAGGCTGATTAGCTAAAAAGCCAATAGTAATGGAGCTCGTGGCGGGAGTTACCAAGGTTACAGCCCCGGTACATCCACGGCTGCGAGCTTTTCCTAGTCTTGCCTTCCTAAGCCTGCTGAGATATGTTTAGTGAAGAATTTGGTTTATAATTTGGAGAAACACATGGAGGTAAGTTTTAGTTTTTAGTTTAGTTCTCGCATCATTTCAATATACCTATGAACGTTTTACACCATAAAAACCTCTTTAGTTAATCCTTGTTAATGTAATGGTTTTATTATCATGGATGACTGTAAATTCATTATTATAGGCTATGTATTCATCCACCTGTTCCCAATGCTTTTCCCTAATCACGCCGAGACAAAACTGTAGCTATCTGCCGTGCTTCCTCTAGATGGCACTGTTGTTATAATAGCTCATTTTTAGCATGGTTTTAAGCTATCATGGTTTTGTCATATTCTGTAAAAAATAAAATGTCCAAATAAATATCACTTACAAACCCTGGAAGATATTTAAAAATAATAATAATAATACACAGGAATCAGCTGGGTCTTGTAGCAGGAGTAATTACTGACTCTGTATTATCTGTGTTTTGACCACAGTACCAATTCAGTAGTTTTGTGAGTATCATACATTTGTGAAGGCAGTATTATTATCTTTCAGGTAACTGTACACTGCACTGTGATGTCCCTAAGGGTTTCATATTTATTATTTATGGTGATTATAATGACCATGATGTGACCAAATGATCGACTGTCATAAAATGTCTCAATTTCTACTTTAATAATCGATGTAGATCAAGCACCCCTATAAAGTAAGCTTTTGGAAAAGTATATCTTCAAATTATATCCTAGTTAACCATCAATATGTCCTTTGGTGTAGAATTCTATCTCCTCAAAGGTTTTATATCTGTCCAGGAGGCTATGGATGGAGGAGCTCACCTACATTATAGACATGACTGGATTTTTGTTTGCGTGTTGAATGTTTACAGAAGGTTTGAGCTTAACTCTAGCACATCCAAGCAGAGCTGAAATATTGTTATCTTGTTTCTTGAAAAGGGTTCGATTTTTTTTTCCACATTATTTCCTGCTTGTTCTCAATTTTTTGCAAAGACCCCCAGGCTGCCAAGATGCAGATGCCAGTGACAGATCACTATGTTTGTCCCTCTGGCCTCTTGCTTCATGAACCTGGCACCACACAACCATGAAAGACATGTGGTATAGCAGCAGCAGTAAACACTTGGCTCAACTAATGTGACCCTGCATAGCAAATCTCATCAAATATAAAATGTAAACTGAGAGTTAAACGCTGTTGAAAATTGGACTGATGTGGCTGGAATTCATAAATAAATGGCTGTTCCTCAGCCTTTTCTCAGACTGGCCCTGGATTGCCACGTGATGCAGCACCACCTCTTCTTCAGATATGCATAAATTTGCAGTAGTAAACAAAATGTTTTTGACAGACACAGGTAGTCTGGAAAGTGAAGTGAATGATTGCATTTATCATAAATCTGAAAATGAGATCTGAGAAAGCAGAAGTAGGGTGAAGACAACAAGCCGACACATTTCTACAGGAAAGACCTGCAGGCCGCACTGTCGTCCACAGCAGCGGCAAACCATCAGCTGGGTGTCGCGGCTAATAAATGACACTCGATATTTTTTTTGGAATTTTAACATCTGCTTTGGGCATGTAATGAGTGGGACTCTTGAGTTCGCCTTCAAAACAAGCATTAGTGATGAGGCTTACACTCGACAAGTTCATCACGACCAAAGACACACACTGAGGTGACCACTTGCTGAGTGGGTTTGTTTGTGGGTACAATAATAAATTTCATCTGCCGATGCAGATAGCTGCCTTCTACTTCATAGGGCGAGCACTGGTAGATGCGCACCAGAAAACCAGGCTAACTGGCGTTGCTTGGTTATTTTTCCCCTTTTTCATTTGGCAGGGATGTTAATGCGTAAAAAGAAAACCAAATAAATGACTGACATGATACCTTGCAATGTGGAGGCTGTTGACAGATGCAAACACAGTGTTACTGAAACATTCCCTTCCCTACATTTTCCTTACAGTTTCGTTGTGAGCTGTCACAGCTTTCAAAAATGAAAGTCTTTCATTCCCAAAATGCATAATTTAATTAATGATTTTGTTTTTACGTAAATAGCTTGGTGGCACAGTGGGTGGGTACTATTGTTGCCTCCCACTTCTAGGGATGAAGGCCTGAATCACACCTCTGCTCTCTGTGTGTGAATTTAATTATTTTTTTTAATCCCACAGGCCAAACACATACAGATAGCTGAATTTGCATCTCTGAAATTCCCATGCTGTGAATGTGTGTACCCTGTGATGGGCTTGTATCTCACCTAGGGTATTCCCCTTCTGCTGTCCGTTGTTGCCTGGCATGGACTCTGGGCTCCAGATTCCCCTGCAACTAGCTGCTGGATGAGCAGTTGGAAGAAAGATGGTTTGCATGAATTTTTTTCAGCCACACAGCTCATACACTGCTCACAGAAAGTATTGGGACGCTTGCTAAATTCAGCGCGAATATTGGTTTTCTAACAAAAAAATCATTACTTTATTTGTTTATATATCACATTAAAAACAACCAGTAGTTTTAAGTAAAACATTCATTCAATGAATAATAAATTGAAACCCAAGTTATAGTTATGAAAGAGCTACTCTGAGTTAAAAAGATCAGGGACAAGCAGTCTCATTGGTTGCTTTTTAATTAGTAACACTTTTGCAATAAGAGAAAACACTAAATATGTGTGTTTAGTGTCCCTTTGGGAGTCGGTGACTACAACAGCAATTAAGAGCAAAATGGCAAGAACAGAACTGACAGAGTCTGTCAAATAAAAATGACAAAAGAAAATGCAGACGATATGTGCAGATATGTTATCTATTGCTTGTCAATGGACTTGAAACCAATAAATGTGCAAATTTTTACAGAATTAAGCAAGCATCCCGAGATTTTCTGTGAGCGCTGTGTTTCATATTGGGTCAGTACAGAAACTGTGATTTCACCTGAGTGCCACAGAAACTTGGTCATCCATGAACAAATACTAATTGTGAAAACTTGGTTTCACTGAAGCCCGCAGAGAAGGTGAGTAGAGCTAGGATTGGTGCGAATTTTAGAGCTCAGAGCCATAATCTATGGTTCATAAACCCAGCACTCAATCTGAGAAAAGACACAAAATGACCCCCCCATGCATTTACATGAAATGCTTACATTTGTGATGGTTGTTGTTGTGGACCCTCATTTTTATAAATCTTCAAACTGTATGCCCTTAAAAGTTTGTCTTGGCTTTCCTGGCATACCTACCTGCCCTTTTCCTTTACTGCAATCTTAAATACATGGTCAATGCCTCCAATCCATCACTTCAACATTGTCTAGACAGCTAGTCTGTACAAAGAAGTAAAACGATTGAACCAATTCGGCTGTAAAAATTCTTTACTTTTAATTGTACCATGCAGTTCCATTCACACACATAGATGTAAGATTCATATCTATTTCACATGAGTTCCTCTTTTGCTTGTAATCTCTGTAGGATTTTGTGTGTCTGTGTACTGTATATGTAGGTATGTGTGTATGTGTACGTGCATGCCAGCATGCAAAGGATGTATGGAACACATAAATCATTTCTGAATCAAAACTGTCTGTTCCTCCAATTCGGTAACTACAGCAGATGTCACCTAAAATTGACTGACACAAACTTCCCATGCAAATCATATTGATTAATCTTGTTATAAAACCCATTTCCTCTACAGCTGAGGGATCACTTACCTAATGTCAGCTTACATCTTCTACAAACATTGCAAATCTCCATCAGTCACCTACCTTGGGTTCTATTTCCATCAAAATGTAAAACGCAAGCTACTGAATTGAATGCTGCATTATTACTGTGAAGGAATGTTAAACGGATGCAAATTTTACTTCCTCCCAAGGGCCATTTTCTGTGACATGCTATAAAATCAGCTTTCTTCTCGTGAAAGGAAAACACTTTTGTTGCTCTGAGATTTTAAAACAATATTCCTTTAGTCCTAAAAATGTATCCTTTTTGATAATGGTAATAGTTAAACAACTGAATGACAATTGGATCCATTTTAGATGAAGAATCTGATTTTTGTTTGGTGATAGCATATTTGTTTGATTACATTTACCCCATCCTTAAACATCCCCAACACAATTGTATGAAAGCTGGTTCTGCATGAATTGTACGCTTATTAATCTAATATACTCTTTTTAAGGAATTTAGTGTGTTCTTGGGTTTGGATTTATCATTCATATCCCTTGGGAAAATGATGTAAAATTTAGATTGGTCTGATAACTAAATATAGCACTGTCTTGTGTGACAAGTAGAGGCAACAGGTCTTCCTGGGGCCTGAATCGCAAAGTCGGATTTCTTGCTTAGCCGGATAAATTGTCCGATATAAGGTACTCCATTTTAAATGATATATATCTTCAATCACTTAGTCCCACCTTAAATCCAACAGGATTCCTGGATAAGCAAGAAATCCTGCTTCATGATACAGGTCTCTCGTGAAATATAAAGATACAGCACTGCATCATAATGGTTACATGCCTTTTTAATTTATTCCCTAATACTAACATAATCAGTTATTTATTTCTGCACTGTTTATCTGCAGATGCATCTCCAGGGAAACTATCTAAGCAAGGAGGCCTAGACCTCCTTCTCCCCAGTGACCTTCTCCAAGTCCCGCCTGGGAATACCAAGGCATTCCCGGGCCTTTTCATGAATCGCCGCCTTAAAGTGTTTTTGTGCCTCTGTGATCGTAATAGCTATCTCGTCAGGGGCCGGGTACGGTCTCCCAAAGCAAACTGGCCCAAAGTGGGCAGCCGGACAAAGTAAGGTTCACAAAGACCCCCGTAGATGGTCGCAGCAAGGAGAATGTGACTCCGCCTGGATTGAGGAGACAAGGCCCCACGGTCTCTAAGGCGGGGGCCTTGGCGGACCGATTGTCAGCTAATACTGATGCAGCAAAACCAAAATAATAGCTAACTTCACCTTCTCATGCATAAATGGAGACCATTTTGCGAGCTTAGCATGCTTGTAAATAACGTCTTTCAGTCTATCTTATGACGTCAGACATTAATGAAGAGTCCATTATAAGACAAAGCCTCACTCAAAGCAAGGAAACAGCCAAGTTTAGCAACAGACCCTGTTGATAATATCCGCGTGGGGCCTAGATAATATTTCTCTCACGTATTTCATGTTATGACCTCAACTGCTTTGTGTACAGATTTTTAAGATGGCATTTTCTTATCCAGGAAGAGAGTTGCAGACTGCACTGTAAAATCATGCTGCCTATAGGAAAAAGGAAGTTTACTCAACATTTCACTCTTGCCTTTTGTATCAGTAAAAGTCAGAATAGTGATAGAACCATTCTTCAACCATTTCTGCATTTTACACACTTTATGTATAGCTGTATGTAAGCTATTTAATAGATTATCTTTTCAGTCAGTTCCCAGGCAAAGTGACCTGTGAACAGTTGAAGCAGGAGGCATTTTCATCCCTGCCAGTGGCATTTGGGCTCTGTTCTCTTGCCAGTTTGATTATGCCTCTGATTAATATCCAATGAATAATTTTAGAGATTCAGTTGTTTGGTTTGTTTCTTATTTTAAATTTCCCTTTTAAACCAGTGCATGTTTGTTGGCTCAGGTTTAGCTTTTAATTAATGGATGACCCTCTTGTCTCCTTGGTGATCCTAAGAGTGTCGCTCTGTGTTTAACTGAAAGGCTTCGGCGCATATAAAGCTGCAGCAAAATTTTTAAATTGTCTGTTTATGAAGGTAACTGATAAAGGGTACAGGTCACTAATGTAATATTGATTTGTCCTTGTGCATTTCATTCATTTTGCATATAAATATAATGGGGTAAAAAACAGAATGTATGTCCCTGCTGCTGTACAATAACTGTTGCCCAAGTACAGTGGTACCTTGGTTCTCAAGCTCACTAGAACTCAAATTTCTTGAAAGTTGAACAAACCAGTTTGACTTAGAACTCAATCTGAATGTCAGAAGTCGAACCATGAACGCTAAACTAATATAAATTGTACGCGCCAGGAAATGAGTCATACTACAATGCAATTCTTACTTGAATTTCTTCTTCACTGACTGGACGATAAAGCAGCGCAACATTACAGTAACTAACAATAAATAAACCAGTAACTTACATGTACTACTAGAACATTTATGTCATTAATTTAAACTTTATTTTACCAGGTAAATTAACTGAAAACCAACTCTCACTGCTTTACGTGATATTAAGGAGAAATAGTAGATTACACTGCCTGGGATACAAACATCATGTGTGTAAATAAACTCTTCAGGCAATAAGGGCAAAGGTATGTTGTCTCGGAGGTGGTTCCAGTTTGTGCAGCCGGGTGAGAGGTTGCAATGCATCTAACCGTAATGCGTTGCATCAGGATCAGAATGCGTTGCTTTAAGCCAGCACTGTAAGCAAGTCGAACACACCCAATGACCGGACTGGGGAAACAAACTAAAACACGGACTTAATACAGAGGGCTATTGTCAACAACCAGGAAACAGCTGATCACGTGGGGATCCCACACGAGGTTAACGAGGGGGCGTGGCACACAGAAGGAGCAGACAATCGGGGCAGGACAGGGGTAATGTTGGGATAAGATCTTTATCGTTTTGGAAGCCATCCATTTTCCAACCTGCTTATCCTACTGGGTCATGGGGGGTTCGGAGCCGATCCCGGAAGCAACGGGCATGAGGCAGGGAATAACCATCACAGTTTTGGATGCTCTTCTTGTTTTATCGTGTTCATTTTGTGTTTAAATGCTAAAAAACATATTTAGGTGTAATTTTGGGGGGCCGGGAACCAATTAAAAAGGTACCACTGTACGTGCCGATTCAAGTAACTACTCATTTTTTTGATCTTTTTCAGCAAGGATTTGGTAACTTGTCTGATAATAAAGCACACACTTTGCCAAAAATTGCAATAAGCTTTAATATACCCATCCATCCATTCTTCTTCCACCTGCTTATCCAGTACTGGGTACTCGAAAGCCTGGAGCCTAACCCAGTCCTTATGTAGGTACGCTCTGGATGTGATGCTGGTTCATAGCAGGTACCTCGATGCTGAATTTCTGTTTATCATACTTGACAGAAGTAACCGCATTTACATGCTTGACTAAAAATGCCCTAATTTCTCTTGACCAAGCTCTTGGCTTTCTCTAACCGTTTTCAGTTTTAATGCTGAGGATTCTGTGGATTCTCAGTCATTAGCTTAGTCATTACTATTCTCTCCCTAATGAAATAACAGCTTTTTAACAGCACATATAAATGTCCCTCTAGATTTAAAGCACAACTTTGCAAAATCGCATGTGCCAGATATTACTCACCTTGACTGGAAAAAGAGGCCTAAAGTGAAATTAAAATAATAACATATATAATCGCTGCCAGTGGAGGTAAAGGGAATCCAGGATTCACGCTGCATCCTTAACAGTACGGCAGCATAGCTATCTCTGCCGCGCACAATCAAAAAGCCTTTTTATATTTGCCATTGTCGATTACTGTTTACTCTGTTTCACTGATGCGTTATGTGCGGATTGCAGTCAGTTTCCTGTTTCTCCGCTGTCACATTTGCATTTAAACTGGCTTGTTGGAATGCACCACCATGCAGCATGTTGGGTTCAGAGCCAGGCGTAGGGGAATGGCAGCCAGAGGGGCTGCACTTTGCCTGTTCTGCAGACACGGTGACTGATGGAGGTTTGCTGGAGACCCTGCTCAGTAAATCAGTGGGACCTGTGGAGATCTGCCACAAATGCAGGACATTATGCTTACAGTAATCTGCTAGGCTATAGCGCATACACTTGTGGGAGCCTGATGCAATCTAGGGTAGCTGTACTCTTTCAGAAGGGAAACAGAATACCACACGAGGTACGCTTAGGTAACCTATACTCAGAGATAATAGAGAAATGTTTTATGTCTGTCCCTTCAATTCCAAAAAAGTATGGGGCCGTGTAGGATGAAAAATGCCCAGGAAGTATGG
>JABFDZ020000040.1:6305384-6320997 GCA_019775955.2 Pollimyrus isidori | reverse complement strand
CCCCCCCCCCCCCCCCCCCCCCGCCCCGCCCCCCCCCCCCCCCCCCCCCCCCCCCCCCCCCCCCCCCCCCCCCCCCCAAGTAAGACTCAGCATGTCTGTGTGTCCTTCACTGTAACAAAACATCTGGCATTCATTCTTGTGGATCAGAATGGGAATGAACATACCCCTCCCTGATTTACAGAGCACTGCCGCAGATTTTATGTGCGAGGAGTTACTTTCCTGCGTAAAATTTAATTTCACTGTATAGAAATTATTGAAGGCCCATGCGGGGGAACATTTTATCGTCTTTTCCCGGGGGGCTGGATACCCTCGTCTAAACAGGAGTTTTGCTGTTGGAGAGCTTCCATAGTGATCAAGTCACGCAAGAGCCACAAGGAGCACTTACTTTTATGGAGTCTGGAGTTGAAAGTCCTCCACTTGGGCGGCATAGGCAGCTGCTGAAAATGATCTTGTCAGCTGCAATTAGCTTCTCAGCCCCACACCATGAGGATGAAAAGTGCACAGCTGGAGATGAGATGAGGGCATTTGGACATTGGCGGCAAGGTTATGAGGTTATGTGAACATCCTCACGGGCTGAGATGCTGTGCTCCAGGTGCCAGGGAATGCAGCATCCACTTTGTCATGGCGGGCTTGCTGGGTGTAATGGGCAGCAGAATGTTCTGCAGGTCCTGCTGGAGCACATCTGAAAATCTCTGCAAAAGGCTCTTCCGGGTACCTCAGTGTCTCTATAGAAGCTCTTCCAGGTACCTTCACGTCTTTGTAGAGGCTCTTCCAGGTACCTCAGTGTCTCCGTAGAGACTTTTTCAGGTACCTCAGTGACTCCGTAGAGACTCTTCCAGGTACCTCAATGTCTCCGTAGAGGCTCTTCCAGGTACCTCAGTATCTCTGTAGAGGGTCTTCCAGGTACCTCAGGGTCTCTGTAGATACTCTTTGAGGTACTTCAGTGTTTCTGTGGAGACCCTTCCAGGTACTTCAGTGTCTCTGTAAAGGCTCTTTCAAGTACCTCAGGGTCTCTGTAAAGACTCTTCCAGATACTTCAGTGTCTCTGTAGAGCACGGGTCGCCAACATGGTGCCCGTGGGCACCAGAATGCCCCCCAGGACCACATGAGACACACACAGACCCGCACCATCAATAGCATCATGAGTGAGCGGCATCTAAAATTTAATTTTGTCCTCTTGCTATTCTCCTTTAATCACATTTGCATTTATGAAAATGACAATATCTAAAAAAAAAAGCATTTAAAACATGTTTATTATACATGACGTTTAGATAATTATAGGATGGCCTTTCAAACTGGTTGCCCTTCCTTTGGCTCTGTTCCTGTGAAGTAGCTCTCAGTTTCAAAAAGGTTGGTGACCCCTCTTGTTGAGGCTCTTCCAGGTACCTCAGTGTCTCTGTAGAGGCTCTTCTAGGTTAGTTTAGTTTTCGAAATGAAGTATAATTATCCATCTCGTTCTGTCAGGTCTTGTGTAAGATGTAGACAGAGGTAGAGCAACATTATTCAGGAGGAAACCTTTGGTGGCACCTTCTCCATGTCACACACTGGTCATTCCCACTCTGCCGGACTGCCAGTGCGACACCTCGGAATGTAGACTGCACTTTAAGTGCTCCTTATCACCAGTTCTTCCTGGTTGTTCTAGGAAGACAGCAATTAATCATAAATCCTTTACTGCTAATGCCATTTGCAGAAATGTACATTTAAACTTAAGAAATGCTATACTGAAATATTAAAGGAGGATGATCATTTGTATGTTTCTTATATATAAAGTGAGACTTTTTAATTAGTTCCTATCCCATCTTCACCTTGGAGCGGTTTACAGTGTACCGATTTATGTTAAATCTGCCCTTAATGGTGACCGTTAAATCACAAGAAGGAGGAGAAATGGGGGAGATGAGCTCTGCATGTAAGGAAGCCAGGCTCTGGAGACAAGATGGATGGTCTCGCTGATAGCCTGACACAAAATCTCTTTCTGGGCTTGCCGGCATGGGGGAGGTGCGGGGGAGGCATCGATCAGAGCAGTCGGGGGCTCCGGTAGCAGTGAGCAATACGGCCCAGGTGGCATAATGATTCATGCAGTGTGTGGCCCCTCCCTTCCCAGCTGTTTGGGGTCAGCCGACGTTCTGCTTCTCAGTCTGCCATCGTTGACCGAGTCGGGCCCGTGGCAAGCAGCTCGGCAGACGTCTGGGCACCTTCATGAAATAGCATCCGTGCCAGCAAACCTAAAATTGTCCTTGGCGAATGCAGATACCGGCAGATAACTTGGAGGAGAGGTGAAAACCCACCTTGGTTTGGCCTTCCTGCGGAGCAGACTTTAAACATGTTATTGCGGCCGAAAATAAATGAGGTATGTTCTGAGCGGCTGCCAGCGTCTCTGTCTGCTTTCGTGTGGTTTCCATGATTAAAATTAAGCCAAGGTGACTGAAAATTCGGCTTGCTCTGTGCTAGAATTTGAGGAACGCGCTCCCATAACTTCAGCCAGAACGTATTTTGTATTTCTGAGAATATCCACCTCTTGGTAATGCCCTGGAAACCGGCATACATCCTTATGGAAATTATGGGATGTGAAGCAGAGCATCTCCCAAGATGGGAGCTCTCTCTGTAAGCATAGGCTCCCATATCGTCTGATGTCTTTGGACCTGGGAAAGTTGCTGGTGGAAACGTACAGAGGTAGAGGGACATGACACTGCTCTGGCATCAAGGCCTTGGGCCCTGGTTAAGAGGAGGCACTGGTACATGAACCATGGCCACCATCCCAACCCCAAGCTTGGACACACCAAGCTGCAAACAAAGGAGAATGATGGCGTTGCATCACGTGACCTGGTCACCTGACCTAAACACAGTGGAAAGGGTTTTAGAGGCATTTGACCAGAGACTGAAGGAAAAACGGCAAATTAGTGATCAGCATATATGTGGGATCTCCTTCAGGACAGCTGGAAAAGCATCATAGGAGGCCACCTCATGGAACTGGCGTAGAGGAGACAGTAGGATCAATTTAACAATTAAGGGCCTTGATCAAGGGCCCAATGGCGGGATCACTCTGCCAACCCAGGGACTATTATTATTTTTGTGTATTACTGTTTTGGTCAGAGCATTATTCCACATCATGACATTTTGTAGTTTTGACAAATAAATAAATAAATGTTCTATTGGTAGGTGTGTCCAAACCTTTGACTGGTTCTATATGTCTCCATTTATTTAGGTATTTTGAAGAAAAAATGTAAAAGCTACTGTATTGTCAATCATATTTGCATTCTCGCTCACACAACATATGCATTATGCATGTTCACATCTTGTTAAAAACGTATATTTCCATTTCGCTCACGCTTACTTCTCCTGCAACCTTGTGCTGTTCTATGGCTGATTATTTCCAAATCCCCTTTAATGACTCCAGGGTTACGCTGGTCTCACCAGTTACCCAGAAGCCATATAACTCTTTGACATTTTTAAATGTAGTGGAAGTTTTATAGACAAAGGACTTCATACATCATTCAGGTCTAATTGTACCTCTTAATGTACAGCTACCATCCACTGACCTTTATTGACCTAATCGGGGGAGTGTACACATTGCGTTAGAACATTAGTTCAGTTTGCAAATGCAACTCCTTAAAGCAGTGTTTCTTAGCCCAGTCCTCAGGGATGCCTGGACAGTCTGTGTTTTTGCTACTACCAGGAGCTGGGA
Source organism: Pollimyrus isidori (assembly GCA_019775955.2). Taxonomy (NCBI): domain Eukaryota; kingdom Metazoa; phylum Chordata; class Actinopteri; order Osteoglossiformes; family Mormyridae; genus Pollimyrus; species Pollimyrus isidori. Next base: position 6,317,315 of record JABFDZ020000040.1, on the reverse strand, counting down.
GTGAGTAAGAATTTGGACTGCTTTGCAGAACACATTTTAATTCACATTTTATGGTGCACAGCCTTCACACAAAAGCTATTATGCTGCCACAAGATGGTGGCCCAGCGAATGGCATCAAAGTCCTGCTCTGGGCTCCAAGCGTAATGGAAGTCGGAATGAGGCCGGCGTGAGATTCTGTTCCATAATGGCCTGTGAAGAGGAAATGTGACAAGAAAACAGTGAAGTACACACTCAGATTCCCATGCAAATGGCATCCTTTCCATTTCCTGGTCTGGACATCTGAATTTTAGCCTACTAGAATCAAGAAAAAAAGAAAATTGGGAGAATTATTCAAAAGAAATATTTCTTGCCGTATATTGCATAGTTTTTATATTTGTATAAAGAAAAGAAAAGAGTTGGTAATGAAATTTGTATAGCAAATGAATCCAATTCAAGGGGTCTTGTCTTTTACTTAATTGTATCACTGCATAACAATCCTAATTAAGTCACCTGTCATGCCAGACGTGCAGAACACAGGGGGCACTGCACTGCTTCTGCTGAGTTATTCTGGCCTTTTGTTCTGATTCAGTGTCAATGTGCTTGAAGTCTTACATTGTGGAAAATGCCATGAGATCTTTTTTCAGAAGCAGAAATGGTTTGTTTGTGGCTAACAATGGTCTTCTATGCATCAGGCAGTCGATCTACAGAGTTGAAATAGCAGCAATAGCTGGATGTGGTGTCGCATTTTCGGTCAGCTTGCATATAGGCTAAATAAGTAATGACATTAATTAATGGAATATGTCAGAAGGAGCTTCAAATTAGCATAAATAAGCACGCCGCTGAGCAGATTTTTAATATTTTACAGCCTGCTGTGCTCAGATTCAAGTCATGTCCCGACAAGTGCCGTGTTACTGAACTGACATCCTGTCGCAAGCTGTGATGTCATTACTTGTGTTCCAACAGTTAAAACTGTTGAATTTGCACAATTAAAAACCCCAAACCTGTTATGAAAACTGTTGTGTTTGTATTATGTGCTGGCTAGCGAATTAACATAACACTACAAGTAAATAATAGGAAACAAGACATTTCAGTGCCCAAGTCTAGAACGTATGTGGTGTTCCTGTGATCACAGAGCGCAAGCATAGTCAGTGATTATGGCATTTCTTTTGATTTCGCTTGACGTTGAGCTTGTGAATTAAGGTTTCATAAAATGCTGATGCTATGAAAACAGCAACAAATTATATTCACAAAAATTAATCAGATTGGAGGAGCTTGACTGCTTCATTGTCTGAATTCCCTCAGTGCTCCATTGTTTTATAGAATTAAAGGATTAAACTGGCAGTTTTTTTCTATATCGGATATCATACTCTACTTTTCAACATCCTGAAACACACGTCCTGAAACTGACCATATCCTATGGAACTACAATCGTGCCCTTGGATTTGCTGCTGAAATCCACGTCTTATATACAGTACTGTGTTGCTAGCTAAACGTGTCCCAGCAATCATTTTCCCAGCATGTTTCTTGTTTAAGTGTTTTTCGTTTTTAATTAGCATGGACTTGTGTTGTTGCTGTTTTTGTATGTTTTGGTGCACAGTGATTCACCTGAGTGTTTCCTTATCATTAAATGTGGGCATAAGTCACAATGCCGTGTCATTTATTCAACTTTATTTACGGTTTGCAGTTTGACAGCTCTGGGATGGCTCTCCATCTCCATCTGTACCTTGGACTCCGCCACTTCAGGTGGTAGTTTGCAGTGAATTATACACAGAAATGGGAAGCGTCACTCACTCTGACAACCCTATTTTCCGCTCTATCATTCTGTGCTGGCTAGTTAAACACACACTTACACAGTGGTTATTTGTGTGTTTACTTGGCAAGATTTTCTTCCTGCATTTTTGAACCCATCACCTTCCAACATATTAAGTGAAATGTGTTTCCTCGCTAAAGGGAAAAAAAAAAGATAAAAAAATCACAAACCAATTACGCTAACTTTTCTCATTCATTTTTGTTCTATATAGGGCAATATGGCAGCTCAGTGGGGAACATCGTTGATGTAAAGTTCGGGGCTCAGATTCTGCCCTCAATTTGTGTGTGTCAAGCTTGCATATTCTCTGTTGAGTTATGTGGGTTTCCTACCAGAGTCTAGAGACAGGCATTTAGGGGAATCAGTGCAGCTAAATAGCCGTCACAGCTGTCCCGTATTTGTAATAAGGTAAGCTAACCCTGTCTTTGTGATCTTGCTTTGAGCCAGTGGTGGTTGGCTCTGAATCTTATTCAAGCAGAGCAATGATCAATGCCCTGTCATTGTCATTGTTCTTCGAGTGTAGGGCTTCAAGCTTTATTTGATTCAGGGCCTAGTTTATGGAGCAGGGTACAGCTTGTGTGTACTGTTCTTTGTCAAGATTGCTAGTATTTTCACCAGTTTTGGGTGCCAGCGTCTTGTTTCTGGACCCATGGTTATGGATGGCCTGTGTCTAGTCTTGAGTTTATGTCCCAGGGCATCTATCAGGAAGCAGGATGTTTTTGCCTTGCTGGAAAGCTTGTGGAATTTAAGGTAGTCTGGGCTAAATGTAAGTGGACAAGTCTATTCAAACTGGGGTACCTTAAATCCAACAAGTTATCTACAGTAGCAAAATGACAAATCTCACTTTGTGATGTACTGTAGGCCCCAGGTTAACTGGTGTTGACTAGCCATAGCTCTGCAGTTGGCACACTGGGCACCTGGTCTTTCGACTTTAGGGTGGTGTTTTTTAGATTGATTGTTTTATTTACTACTGTCAGTCTCCTTGGTCTTGCTTCCTGTTTTCCTCAGCTCTGCAGTCCCAAATAATGTTGATTGCCTATTTCTCGTTGTACTGTATGTGGCTTTAAGGACCAGCAGGCAGAAAATCTGGCATTATGGTTGAATGGCCCAGCTTAGGTGGATCTTTTTGTCGCTATGGTTGGGAAAGGTAATAAATGTGCTATATTTTAATTGAGTGCTTATGACAAATGTTAAGTGTGTGCCTTCTTATAAACTGACTCCTTGTAATTGCTTGTACCCAGTGCCAACTGAAATAGGCTCCAGGCCCCTCCGCCGCTCTGGCCAGAAACAGCAACTAGAAGCTGCTTCTTCCATATGATAAGGTTTCATGGACCCTTGGAACCAAATTGACCCAGGGGTAGTGTGGCAGTGTTTTCTGTTCTATGTTGCTTCAGCTAAATCTACTAAATAAAGTAACTGTTATTGCAATTGCTAAACATGAAGCATTGTTTCCCAGCACATAATTTTCTTGTGTTCTAGGTTCATCATGAACTTTGGCTTCCTGCATATTTATACATGTACCATTGAATGTCCATTGCTCAATTTCGGCATTTAATATGAGCCAGCCACTCGGTGCCTTCAGATATACATGTATGACTTTCTTTAAGCAAAGGTCTTCGTGGCTGAGAGCCACAAAAACGGGGTCTACTGCTGGAGAAGCTTATTCAGCCAAATCTCTGGTAGAGCAGGCAAACATGCACACACACACACACACACACACACACACACACACACACACAGTAAAATGGTGAGGCCTTATGTGCTGGACTGTAAAACCCATTATCTGTTGTTGAGATACGAAACATACCCTGGAGAGCTCCTCGAGAAATCATGTATGACCAGACAGCCTTCTCTTCTTCACAGAGGACATTGGCGTGGGCAGCACCGAAGACAGGACGAGAACAGAGGGGTGGCCCAGTTTGCCTGATTAGGGAAGGGGTTAGCCAGGCGCTCAGAATGACTTACCTTTTGTTCACTGTTCCTAGAGAAAATCAGGCTGTTGGCCTTATTAAGCCCAGAGGATTCTGTAGATGGAAGCTAAGAAGTGAACCTTTCTTTGTGATCGCATAACCCCGCCCTCCGCTGCACTGGACCACGCGCTGTGTTTATCGTACTCTATTTGTATTTTCTCCTTTTGTTGGCGCTCTTATTTTGAGTGGCCATCACGAACGGGGGTTAAATAACTGGAAAAGTCACGTTGTCATGGTGATGACGCAGACTGCGATATGAAGGTAGCTGAATATGTGGCGAAATTACAGTATTGTCAAGTTATTGCTGCGAACTTTGGTCACCTGGCTGGTGTGAGATTTTCAATTTGAGGCAAGTCTGCACACACATGCACACGCATTTACATGTATGTAACAGTTTTATTACCTTGTAAATAGTCTGTACGAACCTACCCAATGCTTTTGGTGTAGATAGTTTTAGGTCTATAATGGAATAAAATAGATTTGCCATAAGATTTCTTGCATGAGAGTCTGAAAGCGTTTCTATCACACCAAATGCATGAGAGCTGGAAACCCTGTAATGGAACATTATCATGTCCTTTTTTGCAGGACCATGATGGCTTTTGGCTTAACTATTAAGACTAATGTGTAAAAGATTGTTCAGATTTTTTGTACTTGGAGTCTTGTTAACATAAACCAGGAATCTCAAGTATAAATTGTAACATTTGCACACTAACACATAAAAAACGAGGGTTACTATCGTGGTAGTGTGAACTAATGTTTTGGGTCTTTTTAAGATCCATGGCAGATTCACGGTTAGAAATTCATAAACTACCGAGAAATCCTTGGGCTTTCCAGAAACTGAACAAAGCATCTGTGTCGGTCTCCTGGAACAGCCATTTCTATCTGCTGCCTCTGGATCTGTCCTTTGGTTCTAAATTAGACTCATTTCCTCTACATGCTGTACTGCTTCAGGTGAGGAATGCTGTCTGTGACGCAGGGAAAATAAGCGCGATGTCACCGTGACTTGATTAGTTAAGTGGTAAAACACCTTTCTGAAGAATCAAGATGGCAAGAAGGTAATCTAAATCTTCAAAGGTTTGATTTCTTATTTTTCCCTTCCTCGGGGCTGATTTCCAGACTAAAATCACCCTTTGTGATTATGCGAAATGCTAATGAACACTGATGCTTGCCTTCAGAAGATTAGCACCTCGCAACACTACCTTGTGTGTGAAGTTGTCAGCTGTAATTTTTGGTCCTGGGTGCTGTATTCCTCACCGAAAGGCAACAGTATGAGCTGGCAGACGGAGAAGTGCTTATTTAATAAAGGCTCAGTGCTTCTCTCACACTAAGAACTTTCAAAATACATCAGAGATGGCCGATGTTTTATCACTGCAAAAATCCGATAGCATCAAAGAGACCAGAACGGAGTCACTGTCAGACAGCAGCAAACGTGGCTGGACTGGGCTGAGGGCGCAGAGCTGGGAAAAGAGCCTTTAGTTGTCACCCTGAGCTCTTCTTACAGTATGTGTGCATCCTGCGTCGATCAGGGGGAAAAGCTGCAACTGAGCAATTAGCTTCCTGTAATTTAGACAGCTCACAAGATGCAAATCAGTAATTGGCACAGCAGAAGGTGAGCTAGATACAACGAGAAGAGTGGGACGTCCCTAGGGACTGTTTATCTACATACATCCCTTAGTTTAGGCCCCATGGACACTAGGTTTTAATCTGGAGCCTAATAATTCTGGTATGAGACTCATACCTGGGTTGGTGGGGCTTCTAAATTGACCAACTTCACCCTGATTCAAGGGTGTAAGTTTGGGTATGGATAGTAGAGACATCTTCTGGCCAATATTGTGTGAGGACTGTGTGTGTTCAGGGGGGCTTGGCATTTGGCGCTGATTTGGCCCCTACCAATGCTGAAAGCAAACCTTGCCGTGATTGATAGCTAGATAAGTAGCTATGGAAGATACACAGATGATAAAGGGACACACTTACTGTAACACAGTTAGTGCAAAAATAGTGAGGCGGTGAGAGGGAACGGTGTTAGTTTCTGCTAGCAGATGTTAATTTTGGGGTGTTGATATGCAGTATTGAAGGTGTATGTATGTTCATAGGTGACAATTGACATAACTGGCACGCATCCGCCGCTTAAAGCATTTTGCATGACCATGTCTTGTCGTAACAGCGCAAATATGTACTTTATGTGCATTCGCGCTGTTAGGACAAGAAATTACCTCACAGTTTTAACCTTTATACGGCGAATATTTACCTGTGCACCAGTTTTGTCAAGCATGGGATATACAACATTCCTGAGAGATGTTGAGAGCTTACTCCACCTGAGGGGGGCAGTGTTGTGATGGCAGAGATCTGTAGCGGCGATCCTCATGGGGTTCACTGATAGGGAGCGAGCGGCCGAGATGCAGGGGCTGAAAAGCTCCTGCAGATAATAAGGTTCTGAGCCTTTAGCTGCTTACCTACCAGAAGCAGGGACTGGAAGCTCAGGGAATAACCGGGCAACAGGAAGGAATCATCATTATGGGCAGGGTGGCTTTCTGGAGGAAGCTCACCAGACGGGGGCCTGTGCTTTTAATGCTGTGTTCTGCAGGGTCAGGCGGGTAGATGGAGATCCTGCGGTAACTAGCTGACATACGGCCCCCACACACCTGCAGTAGGAGGTTGCAGTGCTAAAACTCCAGCTTCCTGTTAATTAAATGGGTCAGACCGAGGGGACGAACTCAGGTTTTCCTGCATAAATCATTTCGGAAGTCATGCTTTCGCTTTTGTGTTTAGATGATGTCATTGATTAAATGGAGTTACCCTGCTTTCATATATTGAGTTCAATATCATACCCAGCACGGGGCAAAGTCATGCTTCATCATAGTCACAATAAGATGATGGAGATGTAAAAAGGACAGATACACGATTACTGTAAGCACTGCAAATCCAATGTCGATGTCTGCACTCGGATTAGTCCTAGGTGAATGCAGGGATTAGTCAGAATAATTCAAATTGAGTCTCAATTCACTTGTATACCACAGCCCTAATCACACTAAAATATGACATCATACCTGGCAGCTTAACTATGACATCATCTCTCACTGCAGGGTAAAGATGCATAAGATTAGTTACGGCTTGTCTTTCTTCTGGTGCTGCTGCTGTTCCTGATGTCCTCAGCCAAAATGAATAAATGTATAAACCACTTCCTTCACATAATACAATAATCAGGCATTTTATTGCTAATTTAATGTTTTAAATGGAACCAAACTATATAGAGGTCTTCCTGAAGGATGTGACCAGACCCCCCTTCTGAGACCCGAGTAGGTGGCTGTGTGGCTGAGATTCAGGTCCTGACCCAGTTCTGTCCGCTGCTCAGCGTCCGATGCTCAGCTCAGATCTACACCGACGGCGAGCACCTGTAGCAGAATGTGAACCAGTGCAAACCAGTTCCCCGTTAATGAGCCAAAGTGGACGGCAGGGCCTGCTCCAACCCTTTGAGGAAACTGAGTAACTCTGAACGGTGATGCCTGCATGTCGACTTCCTGCTTAAGGGTTTTATCAGAATCGGCTGAATAATCATGGTAGCTATAAATGTGAAAAAATTAAATATGGGGGGGAAAAAACTTAATCTCTCGGTGTAGATAGAGATGTACTGGAAGGTGTTTCCGTTTGCAGTGTTTCTGCATTTATTTCAAAACAAGTAAATGTGATGGTGACATCACATGGGGGGGACACAAGTAACTAAGCAACTCAGCAACAACAATAATGGACAAACATAGTAACTCTGCGTGAAACGCATGAACCATTGTGATTCATTAATGATAAACAAACATGGGATTAGCACGTAACTAACAGTTCCTGATTAATATATTATAATATATTATTTGTGCCCCCTCAAGTACCGGTAAAGTGTTACCTATGTGATTAATATAATGTTATTTGTGTGAAGGACGTCTGAAATAATGCAACAACTTTAAAGCCATTGCAGAAAAATGTGCATCTCAATGTGGTAACTATTCGTTTGGCATTTCACACAATGCAGAGCCTTTACCCCTGTGGCAGAATTGTAATGATATCACATTGAGAAAGGGGTCAGCTACAGGAAAGACCGCCTGTCAGAATGCAGAACCTTAACGTTTTTAAATTCCATCTCCCTGCAGGAATGAAACAATGCCTCCATTTGAGAGATGCCCTATTAACTGTTAAGCATCTTGCTGAAATGCCCAGTGCCAGTAATCCTCTCATTATTCTGGCCACACAGTCCGGCAGAAACGCTCAGGGCTTCACCTTGAGTGCACACCAACGGCGCAGACCAGGAGCACATGCTGAAGACACAAACGGCTTCACTTGTGCCCAATTGCCTGATCACCTGAATGGATTTGTTGTCAGTGTAACAGTTAGTGAATGTTACATATTTCACCACTAGATGGCGCTCTTTATGGAACAGCCGTGATATGCAAAGCCTCTGTATCAAAGCTTTTCATTGGAATGATTCCTTAATTATAAATAAATGTATCCTTTCCTAAAGCTTTATTGTCTGTTTTTAGGCAGGTGTTACTAGTTACCCTGTGGTTAGCCTTGTAACATATAAGGCAAGTACAAACACATCATGATGTGTTAGCTCTGTTTTTTGACAATATACAAACTAAGTAATTAAGGGATTGGGGTATGTAAAAGGATGTAAGGAAGTCTCATTGAAATATAATGTTTCCCAAAAAGGAAAATAATAAGATTCTGGCCCACTGATTCCTTTATCTGAACCCAATAAATCAGTTTTATAATACGAATGTTGGTGCTATATCTTGAGTGATAATTTGTGGTAAGGATCACTAAGGAATGTTTAAAATATGTTGTTGCAGTAATGTTTGATGTGTATCTGCTGTTTAAGGATAAGGACGCCTCGCTGTACACCTACAATGTTTTTCATGACGCTGTTGTTTCCGTGTGCTGTGAATGTGCTCTGTGATGTGTAGCGCATCGGTGCAGCGTGACTCAGTTATCGAATCGCTGCAGGGGCCCCACGCAGCACACGCTCTCAACACGTTCTCACGCTGCAGAAATGTAGCACCTCAGGTGTGTCAGGATGGCTGTAAGGCGTGCTTTGCTACAGGCTGCGATCGCTGTGGGAGACGGAGGCATATGAACAAAGGGTGGATGCGGATGTGGATGTGAACCGGAGGCCTACCGGCACGGCACCAGAGCCCAAGCCAGCATCGGGTTAGAGATGAGCGGCCTCTGAATAGGCTGGTTGGCATGGAAACTGACCCGGCTGGGGCCTGGCGTCCGGTCCAATGCATGTGTGGCACGTGTAAGTTTTATATGACAGATCATATTTGAATTTACATTCCCTATCACATGAAATAGGGGTTAAATTGCAGATGATGATCACCATCACACTATGGGAACTGGACTGCAGTCATTTATCGCAGAATATTTATATTCTATTCCCTCATTAATTTAATTAACGTTGTATTAATTAACTTTTTGCTTTATGATTAATGTAATTCCTATAACTGATAAGATTAGCGAAGGCCCTCCAGATAGTGATTGAAGAAGTTTTTAGTTAAGGTATTGGCGAATACAAAGTCCTGTTATGTGCGGCTGGGGATTATTAAAATGTCTTCCTATAGAGATTTGCGTTTTAAAAACCATGGCCATTGGGAAAATGTTTCTTTTTTTAAACTCTGTCTCATAGAGAAATCTGTTCTCCTCTACTGTTGATGATATGGATTAACGGGCAGACCTAGTCTGAACAGAGTAGGGACAATCGATGTGGCACTTCAGAAGGCAAATGCCAGCATTATGCGAGGAGAAGAAGATGAGGACTAGATCAATCATCAGCGGAGGCGAGCAGCCGGGTAGCGGGAGAGGAACCGGCCCGTTTGGCTGCGCCCTCATTCTTTTTACAGGAAAGGGGGAGATGCTCCAAAGCAAGGCTTCTCTTCTCTGGCATTTCATCTTCACTAAGGTTCTCTTTGCCAAGGAAAGGATGGAAAAGATATGGCCGTATGAAAGCCTGAGATGTAAGATATAGAAACCAGACGACGACGATCCACTTATGTAACGCCTAATGAGTGCTGCCCCTGCTGCCTCCGCTGCTGCCGCTGCTGCCTCCGCTGCTGCCTCTGCTGCCTCACATCCCCAGGGTTGAATCCCACCTTCACGGGGACGGTGTGGAATCTCTTGGAGTAACATGACCAGGTACAAAGTTCAGGTTCAGAAAGGACAAATCCAGACCAAGATATGATTTCAACCAACCAGTTGACTGCTCTTTGATGTAGATTCTTTATACTCGGTTGGTTGAAACATAATCTTGGTCCAGATTTGTACTTTCTGGATCTGAAGTTCCCACCTCCAGTTCATCCGGTTTACGTCCACAAACTCCGGTTTCCTGTGCCAGTTCGGAGACATTAAAATTGGCTACAGGCTGTCCCTAAATTAAGAACGTCTGACGTCGTAGTTACGAACGGACAGCCATCAAGCCTATTATATAAAAAAATTGGGTTAAATACAATGGTCTGTAATAACGAACGCGCACAACACTATGTGACGCTCGTGAAAACATTGCGTAGCTTCAGAAGTTAAGTACCTTATGTAGCTGCATTTATTATTACCTTGTATTACTATTATTATGATGCACTGTATTTTGTTATTTTTCTCACTTACCTACAAAGTTGACTGAAAGACAGGGAATAGATCACGCCTGGAGGCTGCCCGTAATTGGCATCCCCAAATTGCCTGTCTGTGAGTGTGTACGTTGTACTACTGGGATTGGGGTCTAGGCCCCCGAGACCCTGAATAAGGTAATTGGTTGGAAGATGGGGTGTCATTCCAGCTTGATTCACCACTCCCTGCTTCTCTCTGTCTCAGTCAGTCCATCTGTCTGTCTGTCTCTCTCTCTCTCTACTTGTTGTAAAGGTTCTCAGTTTAGTCCAATAAGCTCATCCCTCAGCTCATCGCCGCTTTCTGTTTGTAGATGACAAATTGCTGTTCCCCTCGGCCCTATTCCTTTTCTCAGTACAGCAGCCCTACATCGGTACCTCATCTCAGAGCGACCTAGTCATCATCCTCAGCCACCTACAGTTACTAACCACCCACGTATGGACACAACCCGGAAAAATTAACTGAAGATTTGTGGGTTCTGTTTCTCAGCCAGCAGTTCATCAGAAGATCCCTGAGACTTAAACTGACATTCTATATCTGTTGGAATCGCGCCACAGTATTGCTGAACAATCAAAGGAAAACAACAAATGGGTTAACTGGTGTGAGATGTTAAATAGTTATAGAAATAAATGCAAAATTGGCAGGCGGGCTCCTCTGAAAGACCCTGCTAATTGTGTGTCACGCCTCGGCATGTTTTCCGAAGCTCGACTGACCTCCTTATCCACAAAGATGAATCACCCACGGTCCACTTTTCCTCAGAGTCCTCCGCAAAGACAACATTAATAACCTTCTACCAACACAGAGGCCTGTCTGACTGGCCTCGCAAGCCAGTACCAGTCGACCCATTAGGGGACATAACTGGCCGCCTAGGACGCCATCTTTTGAGGGGACGCCGACTCAGCAAGTCCGTTTCAGGGGCACCAACTAGGCAGCTTGTGTAGGGTCTGACTGGTGCTGTTCCAAGCCCGTGTCTCAGGAAGCCTGTAGCTGCTATTTCTTAGGTGTCGAAATCAATCAGTTTTTTTCCCCAAAACCCCAAATTAAATTTTGGCGTAATTGTCAAATGTATTAAATTCATTAACCCCCCCATCATCATATTAACAGCCCAGTACACATGTATACAATGTTTCGCACACCTTCCTTTAAGATCGGACGCTAATTTTTATAATAATAATCGGTACTTTATTGATCCCCATGGGTTAGGGGCCTTGGGGCCCCCAGGGAGCTGGCTGTCTTGCTCAAGGACCCACAGACCTGAGGCTGGCTTTGAACCGGCGACCTCATGATTACAAGCACACAGGCTTAGCCCACTGAGCTTCACGCCGATACTCAAAATGAACCTGAAAATCAGCAGTCAGAAATAGGAGCTGTGTATCCAAAATTGTGTATATGATCTGGAGTAGCAAACAGGGTTGTGGTGAAGGCCGTTAGCTGAGGGCCAGAGGAGGTCCGAGGTGGTTTATTAGGTATATAATCTGCTCCACTGAACCATATCCAGCCCTCTCTCTCTCTCTCTCTCTCTCTCTCTCTCTATAT